>MDKJ01051130.1:0-30343 GCA_005239525.1 Nicotiana knightiana | reverse complement strand
ACCGGGAAACACTTAAACTCGTCAAAACTCGAAATTGACCAGAACCAGGAGACCAGGCGTTTTGGCTCTAAGGCCTGGATAAGGCCAGGCCAGGCCTGGCTTTAGAAGGCTAACGCCTGCCTAACGCCAGGGCTAGCCTAGTTTTAGGAGGCAAACGCCTGGGTAAGGCCAGGGTGTTCCCTCGTCGCCTCTTAAGAGTATTTTCGACGTATTTGCATCCATTTAGCTTGGTTTCCATCTCCAATTCACCTACACATGAAATAAACTCCATTAAGCACATAAAAAGTGTATTTTTTATCATTAATGCGCATAAAATGTAAGGCATATAACATGTTAAACTATGAATTCTAGTCTCGCATCAAGACCCCTATGTCCCAAATCACCTAACGAAGCTATCCGAACCATAAAACCCTCATTCCAAGATGGTTTACCAATAAGTCAACTCTCAGTTGACTTTTCCAATTATAAGGCTATTTCTAGAGACTAAGTGTCTCAATCCCTACTACAACCATTCCGAACCCGAGCCAACCGACTCTAACACATCATAAACAGTATAACCAACCTATGATCAAGCACAAACAGTAATAGAAATGCAAATTCTATGAAACGACCGACTGGGTTGTTACATTCTCCCGCTCTTAAACAAATGTTCGTCCTCGAACGGGTCTAGAAACATACCTGGAGTCTCAAACAAGTGAGGATATTTGCTCTGCTTCTCCCGCTTGGTCTCCCAATTAGCCTCCTCCACTGGCTGACCTCTCCACTGCACCTTCACTGAAGCTATGTCCTTCGACCTCAACTTTCTGACCTGACGAGCCAAAATAGCCACTAGCTCAACCTCATATGACATATCACCCTCGAGCTGAACTGTGCTGAAGTCCAAAACATGAGACGGGTCACTAACATACTTTTGGAGCATCGACACATGGAATACCGGATGAACACTCGACAAGCTGGCTGGCAAGGAAAGTCTATAAGCCACCTCACCAACCTTCGGAAGCACCTCAAAAGGACCAATAAACCGGGGACTCAGCTTTCCCGTCTTCCCGAACCTCATAACACCCTTCATGGGTGACACCTTCAACAGAACTTTATCTCCCTCCATGGAAAACACATCTCGGACCTTCCGGTCCGCATAACTCTTCAGCCTAGACTGCACCGTACGAAGTCGCTCCTGAATCAACTTCACCTTCTCCAACGCATCCTGAACCAAATTGGTGCCCAGTAGCCTAGCCTCATCGAGATCAAACCAACCAATAGGAGATCTACACCTCCTACCATATAAAGCCTCATAAGGGGCTATTTGAATACTGGACTGGTAGCTATTGTTATAAGAAAACTCCGCTAGTGGTAGAAACTGGTTCCATGAACCCCCAAAATCAATCACACAGGCACGCAACATGTCCTCTAAAATGTGAATAGTCCGCTCTGATTTCCCGTCGATCTGAGGATGAAATGTTGTGCTCAACTCTACCTGAGTCCCTATAACTCTCTGCACGGCCCTCCAAAACTGAGATGTGAACTAAGTACCTCTATCAGAAATGATAGAAATCGGAACTCCATGTAATCGGACAATCTCCGTGATGTAGATACCAGATAACCGCTCCGAAGTATAAGTAGTACTGACAGGAATGAAGTGCACGAACTTGGTCAGTCGATCCACAATGACCCAATAGCATCAAATCCCCTCGAAGTCCGTGGAAGCCCAACTACAAAGTCCATGGTGATCCGCTCCCACTTCTACTCCGGAATATCTAACCTCTGAAGCAATCCACCCGGTCTCTGGTGCTCATACTTGACCTGCTGGCAGTTGAGACACCGTGCTACATGCTCGATAATATCTCTCTTCATCCCCCTCCACCAATATTGTTATCTCAGATCCTGATACATCTTTGCGGCACCCGGATGGATGGAATACCGCGAGCTACGGGCCTCTGCTAATATCATCTCCCGAAGCCCAACCACATTGGGCACACAAATACGGCCCTGCATCCTCATAACCCCCGTCATCACCAATAGTCACATGCCAGGCATCACCTCGACAGACCCCGTCCTGAAGAACTAACAAGTGCCAGTCATCATACTAGAGTGCCCTAATCTGATCATAAAAAGAAGACCTGGAAGCCATACTAGCTAATACCCGCGGAGGCTCTAACAAATTCAATCTCACCAACTGACCCGCTAAAGCCTGCACCTCAAGTGCTAAAGGTCGTTCTGCTGCTGAAAGGTAGGCTAGACTCCCCAAACTCTCTGCTCTGCGACTCAGGGCATCGGCTACCACATTGGCCTTCCCCGGATGATATAAAATGGTGAGGTCATAGTCCTTTAGAAGCTCCAACCATCTCCTCTGGTGCAAATTCAAGTCCTTCTGCTTCATCAAAATACTGCAAACTATGATGGTCGGTGAAATCTCACACTGCACTCTATACAAATAATGGCGCCAAATCATCAAGGCATGAACAATGGAAGCTAACTCAAGATCGTGCACTGGATAATTCTTCTCGTGCACCTTCAACTGTCAAGACGCGTAGGCAATCACCCTACCGTCCTGTATCAATACTGCTCCCAAGCCAACTCTAGAGGCATCACAGTAGACTCTATAAGAACCCGAACCAATAGGCAACACCAATATCGGAGCTGTGGTCAATGCTGACTTGAGATTTTGAAAGCTCTCCTCACACTCATCGAACCATCTGAATAGAGCACCCTTCTAGGTCAATCTGGTCAAGGGTGAAGCAATAGAAGATAACCCCTCTACAAAGCGACGGTAATATCCTGCAAAACCAAGGAAACTCCTAATCTCTGTAGCTGAGGACGGTCTGGGCCAACTATGCACCGCCTCAATCTTCTTCGGATCAACCTGAATACCCTTACTGGACACCACGTGCCCCAAGAAAGCTACCGAACCAAGCCAAAACTCACAATTGGAGAAATTTGTATAAAGCCTGTCCTCCCTCAACCTCTGCAATACAACCCTCAAATGCTGAGCATGCTCCTCCTGACTACGAGAATATACCAGGATGTCATCAATGAACACAATGACTAAAGAATCAAGGTAAGGCTGAAACAAGTTGTTCATCAAATGCATGAACGTGGTTGGGGAATTGGTCAGCCCAAATGACATAACCAGGAACTCATAATGACCATATCTGGTCCTGAAAGAAGTCTTCGAAATGTCAGCGTCCCGAATCTTCAACTGATGGTACCCGGACCTCAAGTCAATCTTGGAGAACACTCTAGCTCCCTGAAGTTGATCAAACAAGTCATCAATAGGGGGCAAAGGATACCAGTTCTTCACCGTAACCTTGTTCAACTACCGATAATCGATGCACATGCGCATGGAACCATCTTTTTTCTTCACAAACAACACCGGCGCACCCCAAGGTGACACACTGGGCCGGATAAACCCCTTATCTAGGAGTTCCTGAAGATGCTCCTTCAATTCCTTCAACTCCATTGGTGCCATACGATAAGGTGGGGTAGAGATAGGCTGGGTGCCTGGTGCCAAGTCAATACCAAAATCAATGTCCTTGTCAGGTGGCATACTTGGTAGGTCTGCAGGGAATACGTCCAGAAAATCACGGACCACCGGAACATAATCAATATAAGGAGTCTCACTACTAACATCCCTCACAAAAGCCAGATAAGACTTACATCCCTTCCAAATAATACGCTGAGCCTTCAAGTAGGAAATCACCCTGCTAGGCACATACTCCACCGAACCTCTCCACTCAATCCTCGATAATCCAGGCATAGCTAGGGTCACAGTCTTGGCGTGACAGTCAAGAACAACATGGCACGTAGATAGCCAATCCATGCCCAATATCACATCGAAGTCAACCATGCTAAGCAATAATATATCTGCCCGGGTCTCCAGACCCCCACTAGATATAACACAAGACCAGTACACCCGGTCCACCACAACAGTATCACCCACCGGAATCGACACATGGACAGATGTAATCAAGGACTCATGGGATATATCCAAGAAATGAGCAAAGTATAATGAAACATATGAATACGTGGAACCAGGATCAAATAATACCGAGGCATCTCGGTGGAAGACTGAGATAATACCTGTAATCACCGCATCTGAAGCTATGACATCTGGTCTGGCTGGGAGTGCATAGAAGTGAGCCTGCCCTCCACCTTATCGACCTCCCCCTCTAGGGCGGCCTCTGACTGACTGGCCTCCACCCCTGGCTGCCTGAGCGGGTGGTGTAGAAACTGGTGTTGAAGCTGGAGGCTGGCTCCTCTGCTGAAATGAACTACCAGAAAGGCGGGGACAATACCTCTTGATATAAACCGGATCCCCACACTCAAAGCAACCCCTCTCAGCAAAAGACAGTGGGGACTGAAGGGAACCCCTAGAACTAGAATAGCTGCTAGAAGAGCCATGTGCTGAACAAACTTGAACTGATGGCGGCCGATATGAGCTCTGGGCTGGGAGGGAGCTGAATGATAAACGGCCTGGATGAGAGCTACGGGGACCGTGTTATGATAAAGCACCACTGTAGACTGGACGGGCTGGCTGAGGAGGCCTAAATGAACGGCCTCTGATGTGCTGAGACTGACCTCCTGAGTGAACAACACCATAGCTACCAGACCCTCGAGGCCTCTTGGCCTCCCTCTCAACCCGCTCCTGAAGGCGAACTCACTCAATATCCCTGGATATATCAACTACCTCCTCAAAAGAAGCACCAGATACCCTCTCCTTGGTCAGAAAGATCTGAAGCTGATAAGTGAGACCATCAACAAACCTCCTGATCCTCTCTATGTATGTGGGAACTAGCCAGATGGAATGACGTGCCAACTCAGAGAACCTCATCTCCTACTGCGTCACAGTCATGTCCCCCTAACGCAACTGCTCGAACTCTCTACGCAGCTCCTCTCTGCGGTACTGCGGTATATACTTCTCCAAAAAGAGAATGGAGAACTGGTGCCACGTAAGGGGCGCTGCATCAGCGGGTCTACGCCTCTCATAGGCCTCCCACCAAGAAAGTGCAGCTCCTGAAAACTGGAAGGTAGTAAATGGGACCCCACTGGCCTCTAATATCCATGTTGTGTGTAGTATCCTCTGACACTTATCCAAGAAGGCCTGGGCATCCTCGCTCTCAATGCCACTAAAAGTCGGAGGCTGGAGTCTGCTGAATCTCTCCAACCTGTGCTGCTCATCATCAGCCAAAGTCGGGATCACATAATCTTGTACTGGAGCAATCGGCTGCACTGGAGCTGTCCCATGTGTCTGAAGCCCCTAGGTGACATGCTCAGGTGTCCGGGCAGCTGGAGTCTGAGTGCCTCCCCCGGCCTGAGAAGTAGCGGCTCGAGTCCTCACCATCTATGAGAGAATGAGAACAACAGAAGTTTAGTTCCAGAATTAAATAGAGTCGCACGACATAATTCAACAATGTGGAATTTTCCTAAGGGTTCTGTAGCCCCTCGAAGATAAGTATAGACGTCTCCGTACCGATCCGCAAGACTCTACTAAACCTTCTCATGACCGGTGAGACCTATCCAACCTAGTGCTCTGATACCAACTTGTCACGACCTATTTTCGAAGTCGTGATGGTGCCTGTCGTGGAACCAGGCCAGCCACCTATTATAACTAATCTAGAATCGATTACCAGAGAAAATATCATTTTTAACAAGTTTGAAGATAATAACAATAATAAATCTGAAACTGAAACCATCTATGAAACCAAAACTTCAGTCCTACAAATCCCGAATCCAGTGTCACACAGTCATGAGCTGCTAATACATAATGTAAATCAAAGAGGAACGGACAACATAATTTGAAAAGTAAATAACAACAGGTAGAATAGGAAAGAGATGACGAGATCACGGTCGCCAGCTGCTACCTCGACAACTATGATGGAACTGTCAGCTACTCAATGACCAGAGCTTGGTCCCAATGTACCTGGATCTACACACAAGGTGCAGGGGGTAACGTGAGTACACCAACCCAGAAGTAACAAACCCAAACTATGGGCTGAGATGTCGTGACGGACTAAACCTCCGATATTCATGAACAACAATATATAAACTTGGACATAACAGTAACATAACGGGGAATAAACAAAGATACACCAATGATGTTTGTGAAATCTACACACCAGCATATGATCATAAGGAATCAGAAATGACATGTACACAGTATTCCAAACTCTCACAAGGAAGTCCACTCAGTACTAGAATTGGCCTACAGGCCCAGGGAAAGTCCATCCCAGATTATACATAAACACAAGTGACGTAGTCACCTAGTATTGAGGAAAAGGTCAGTCCAGCCCCACGGAGAAGATCCATTCACTCGGACAAGATCCATGTCCAGGGACGATCCATCCCTCAATATATCAATAACTTCGGACAAGATCCATGCCCAGGGAAGATCCATCCCTCAATGTTTGTGCGCTCACTGGGGGTGTAAAGACTCCGGAGGGGCTCCTATAAGCCCAAGCGCTATATCAATCCAACGAAGGCATGATTCGAGGATCGCTGCAATGTGCAGTCCAATCTCATAATTGTCTCAATACCTGGCTCTCGGCCTCACTCAGTCAATACGTTCCAGTCTCACTCACACGGCTCACAGATATAAGAATCAGCCCAAAACAATGATAACAAATAAATAAACTAACAATTACTGAGACTGAGGCATGAAACATAGCTAAAACAAGACTGAGTACATGAAAGCAGATATTCACAGATAGAGAAAGCAATAACTGACCATTCCGGTCTGAAAATACTGGCGTGAAGCCTTAGCATTTATACTTAACATGATTTCTAATATATTCAAGGTAAATAAAACCTTCACAGTAAAAGTATCATCCTGCAATAACCATTAGGCAGTGCCATGGGACGAGCCAGGCCACAAATATTCGGTGTACGCTCGCATGCCCGTCACTTGGCACGTGCGTCACCTTAATTAACATCAAATACCATATAATTTAGGGTTTCGAACCCTCAGTTCCAAGTTTGCAAACGTTACTTACCTCAAAACTGGCTAAACTACTACTCCGCAGTGCCCTTGCCTCTAAATTCGGCCTCCGAGTGCTCCAAATCTATCAAAAATCAGATTTATACCATTACAATATGCCAAGGAACGAAACCCACTCGAAATTTTATCAAAGATACTCAAAAATCCCGAAATTGGTCAAACCCGACCCCCGGCCCACATCTCGGAACTCGACAAACGTTTTACCAAAATGATCCTCATCATCTCACAAGTCTATACATATAAAGAATGCTGAAATCTGAGTCCAAATGACCCCTCAAATCATCCCTAGAAGGTCTCTTAAACACAAGCCCTAGTTCTCCCCTTTTTCCACTGATTTTTCCTAATTAAACACCACTAATTAGGTCGTAATCACATATAATCGAGTTATGAAGTCCAAAAATCTTACCTCAATGAAGAACTATGGTCTCCCTCTTCAAAACCCCTCCAAAAGCTTGAAACGCGTATGAAAATAGTGAGAAGAAGACCAAAATTCGCTAAGTCCAACTTATATACTTTCTGCCCAGGATTTTCGCACCTGCGGTCCCTCTTCTCGCAACTGCGGACTGCACCTGCGGTCAAATCCATCGCACCTGCGACTTTTCATTAAACGGCCTAAACCCGCACATGCGACTCAAATTTCGCACCTGCGACTCCGCAGGTGCGGTCCCTTATCCGCATTTGCCACCTTCTACTGAGCCGACCAAAATCCGCATATGCGGACTCCTTTCCCGCTTCTGCGGGCCCGCACCTGCGGTTCCCCGTCCGCAGGTGCAGTTACACCAGAAAAATCACACCAGCAACTGTTGCTGCAATTTCCAACACCAAAACTTTCCGTTAACCACCCGGAATCAATCCCGAGCCCCTCGGGACCCCAATCAAACATACCAATACATCCCAAATGATCATTCAAACTTATTTGCACTCTAGGAACACCCAAAATAACATCAAAACACCAAAATCACATCAAATTCAAGCCTATGAACTTCGAAATTCCTAAATTCCACTAACGATGCCGAAACTATCCAAAACACCTCCGACTAATCTGAAATTTTTCACACATATCCAAAATGGAATTACGAACCTGTTCTAACTTCCAGAATTCCATTCCGACCCCGATAGCATATTTTTCACTGTCGTTCGGAAATCACCAAAAACTAACTTTCGCCAATTCAAGTTTAATTCTACACCGGACATCACAAAAATATTTCGAACACACCCCTAAGTCCCAAATCACCTAAAAAAGTTATTCGAGCCATAAAACCCACATTCCGAGATTGTTTACCTATAAGTCAACTCTCAGTTGACTTTTCCAACTATAAGGCTATTTCTAGAGACTAAGTGTCTCAACTCCTACTACAACCATTCCGAACTCTAGCCTACCGACTCTAATACATCATAAACAGTATAACCAACCTATGATCAGGCACAAACAGTAATAGAAATGCAAATTCTACAGAACGACCTACCGGGTCGTTACAATAACGCACTAGGCTAATAACCTTTCATGGATCCATGATAACCCTATTCATGACACATAAGAACACCCGTCCAATCCGGAACAAACATCCACAGTTCACAACCAAATGAACAGAGCGTCTTCCAAGCCCGAACTCTCACATTAGCGCTAGTGCCAAAATTCTCCACACTTGGTTTCAATCTTCAATCAATCAAGTGACTACATGTCACACTTATAAAATCATCCCCTGGAACACGCTCCCACGACCTTCCGCACCAGACGATGAGTCTGCACATCCCTGCCACCGGCCACACAAATACTGCAAAGCAATCAAGAATCCGCAATCAGTACGCAAGGCCTCCCACATAAAATACCGAGCTCAGGTGACACCAAAAACAATACCAGTTGACTCTAACCATATGAGTCCTATCTCGCCCATCCGAGCTCGTGACATTCCTGCCAACACCAAATAGAAACCTTTATCCTCGACTTTCGATTCCCATGCTACCCACTGTACCTAATCATGCCAATATGCAAATGTATAAGAATTTCATCATAACTTCTGAACCACTAGTAGGGTACACACTTCATCATGTAGAAACCTTTTACTTAGCTCATCTCAGAAGAATCAATGCACCCGCAAGCGAATTCCCATAACGCAATAAATACAATCCTCAAGTAGTGGTCTAGATCTCCATAACTCTTCCGGGATTCACTTCCGTACCGCCACAAATCACATGCATAACTTAACACGCTGGAGGAACTGATCATTGCCAACATCATGCCAATTCAACCATTGCTAACCGAATGAATTTCTTCAAATTTACTCTGGACTTTTTTCTTAGAAATAACAATGGCTCCATTCAGAACATAACAAATTCAGTGTGCACCCATCCTGAGTGACCCCATTTCACGAGACCACATTATCTCAAACCCATGAACCATCTCATACCCTCCTTGTGCGACACTCGCATCTTCAAATGGTACACCCATCTTGATAAATCCCTCCATAGATCCGAAGTCACCTTCCCCCCATTCCTCCATAACTGCACCGCAAATCGCACATGAAATGGAACACTCCAAACCCCTTTCATAACCCACGGCAAAAGCTCGATATTTAACCACACTACGGGCTCGAAATCCTTAGGCACCACACTTGACTTTTGAATTCACTAGGACCGTTGTTGAGAGTAACCCACTCTGACTTGGTCCCGAATATAATCAACTCCATGGCTCTGCTAGCACATGAACACCCTCTCAAAGAAACACCCGGCTGAATCGTCTTCCTTGTAACTCCCCTCCTATCATATCCAATCATCCTCGGTGTAGTAGTCAATATTCCAAATTAGTCCGTAGACCTAGTCACTGTCTACCATGAATCCTGAATCACTCTAAACTTTTCCCAATGAACATAGTCATCCTTCTACAGAACCCATATGCCACTCTCCCACTTCGGCCAAAACTCCTTTAAGCAGCTATTGGACTCATGTTTCTCACACTTGGCCTTCAAGAAGTTTACCCGCCGTAAGACACTTTCCACATGTCATTCCTCATCCTTCACTTCCCAGTTGTTGCCTTACATAAAAATCCATCTCCGTAGCGCTTGAACCAATAGATCACCACCAACTTTAAACCTCTCCGAAGATCACCTTCCTCGAGCCATCAACATTAGAAACACTAACTCTATCCCGAAACCGCCACACACTGCCACACACCACCATCTCTGACAACCGCATCTTAGACACCATTTCCCAATACACTCCCCCGAAGGCAAATTAAAGAAGGCCATAATATCGGTGAACCTTAATGTGTTCAACAAGGACGATGACACCACATCACAATTGAGAACTCTACCATGCTCGAAAATACCAAGCCTTGATACTCCATCAACCCAAACTTTAACATTCCTAGTCCGATAGCCTTTCCTCTTCCGGAAATAAAATAGTGAATCTCTGAATCATGCACCGAGTAACACCTCCCTTCAAGTCATTCACAACCCCGACGCCTGGACAAGCATCCTACCAGTCCACAGCTACTACGCGATGGCAGCGCACGAATCTTTATAACAATCGATGCCAAATCTCAAAACCTTAGGTAATACTAATAGTGAGCTGAAACGATAGAACGACCTTACGCAAGGCGACGACAAGAGTCCAATCACAAACTGTAGTAGCATTATAATCCCTCGATTCCCAATTTATAATAAGCGCTTCACGTCGCATGAGATTGAATAGAAAGGAAATTAAGGCATAAGACTCAAGGAATCAAATCGCACGATGAGGAATCAAGAAGGGAAGTGGTCCTAACAGCCATGTAGCCTCTCGAAGATAAGAACAGACGTCTCCATACCGATCTACAAGACTCTACTAGACTCTCTCATGACTCGTGAGACCTAAGACAACCTAGTGCTCTGATACCAACTTGTCACGACCCATTTTACCCCTCTAAAAGGCGTCATGACGGCACCTAGTCGCTACGACTAGGTAAGCCTATTAACATTGAAATAACCAAAAGTAAAGAATAATAAAAACTAACTAAGCTTCACAATTACTATATAAAGGCAAAAGAATTGTCGCTCGGCATATACAAGTGAAGCCAATTACAAATTATACACATCACTTCGCAAAGCCCGGAACCATGAGTCACAAGCTCTACGAAATCTATCTACAGTCTGCTATACAAGAGTCTAAGAAGTACAGAAGGAAACAAATAAAGATAGAGGGGGACTCCGAGGATCTGCTGATGCGTGCATATATACATTGAAGTCTCTGGTGGCTGCTGCTGCTGACTAATACTGAGGCGGACGAGAAGTACCTTGATCTGCACACAAAAAACATGTGCAGCAAGGGCGTGAGTACACCACAATGGTACCCAGTAAGTGCCAAGCCTAACCTCGGTCGAGTAGTGACGAGGTCAGGTCAGGGCCCTACCGCTATAAATATAATGAATTTAAGCAGTAAGAGATATTTATTACAGTAAATTAATTACGGAAATCTATAGTACATACAAGTCTAGAAAGCGGTCAGCTCAGAACAAGGAATAACAATATAGGGATCTCCCGGGATACTGTCCCGTACTCCCAAAGTAAATATACAGTATAGGGGAATATCCCGGAATATGTCCGTAGTCCCAAAATAACTATGTACTACAGGGGGATCTCCCGGAATACGTCTGTAGTCCCAAAATAAATATGAAGTACAGGGGGATCTCTTGGAATACGTCTGTAGTCCGAAAGTAAATATGCAGTGTTGGGGGATCTCCCGGAATACGTTTGTAGTCCCAAAGTAAATATGCAACTCAACCAATAAATAAAACAGTTGCAGCAATGAAATCTACAGTATAGGCGATGTCCAATTCAAGGGAAAATAGGAGTTTCACTAAGCATGTTGCACAAAGTCCAAATCAGTAGTCAAAACATGTAGACATGCTTCCCTAATTTAAACAACGTAATTACATATACTAGTGTAGTTCAAATAAGACAAAATAGGTTATGATTTAGTAGAAATGGAGTTTTACAACAATAGCCTGTGTACGTACTCGTCACCTCACGTACACGACTCTCATATATCAAACAATACCAAAATCCTGAGGGAACATTCCCCCACACAAGGTTAGGCAAGCCACTTACCATGAACCTAGCTCAAATCAATCTGAAACCACGATCTTGCAATGAGTATCCAACTCCGAATGGCCCATATCTAATCAAATCAATTACATAACGTAAATATAACTACAAGTAACTACTTAAGATAATGAATTCGAAGTTAAGTAAAGAAAATAGGGAAAACGCCCAAAAAGCCTCCTCGGGCCCACGTCTCGAAATCGGGTAAAAATCACAAATTACGAACAACCATTCACTCACTAGTCTAACCATACCAAATTAGTCAAGTTTGATACCAAAATTCGAACTAAGAATTTTTCTCAAATTTTTCCTAATTTTTCACTCTAAATCACTACTTTAATGTTAAAGTTCAATACATAATCATGGGAATTATCCAAAACTAGGTAACAATCACTTACCCCAAACACCCACACAAGAATCTCTCCAAAAATCGCCTTCTACCGAGCTCCCAATTAAATTTGATGATATGAACTCAAAACCCTCATTTTTTATCTTTAAATTCTGCCCAGGTGTTCTTCTTCGCGTTCGCGGGCCCACCCATCGCGTTCGCGATGAACAAAAACTCTCAAAAGCCATTTCACAATTCTTCTCAGACAGCTTCTAGTATAATGGTCATAACATTATGCACAAAACTCCAAATAATAAATGGTTTAATGTTATGAAAACTAGACTCCAAGATCTACAACTTTTATGTTTTGGGTATTCACCTAATTCCTTATATATTTCGAGATATAAGCTGCCAAAGTCAGCCCTACGCGACACAAACTTTTTCTTTATCTTCTCGGACAGCCTGAAGTGTACCAGCCATAACTTTTAATACACAAATCCAAATGCTAATTAATTTACATTTTGAAAACCAGACATAAAGGGATAAAACTTTCTTTTTGATATCATCTCACAAATTCCTTATAGATTGCGAGATATGAGCCTCAGAAGACAGACCTGCGAAACATAGATTTTCTTCTTCGCGAATGTGAGGATCACTTCGCGAACGCGAAGAACAAAATCCCAGAAGCCAAATCCTTCTTCACGAACAGAAGGGTATCCCCGTGAACGCGAAGAACAACGCCAGACACCAGCATCAGCTATTGCAAAATGTCACGACCCCAAATTCTATGCCGCCCGTGATGGCGCCTATCATGGAACTAGGCTAGCCAAACAATCACCTATTTACATAATATTTTCATAAATTCAAAAATTGTTTCCAATATTTCATAAACATCTTTAAATTCCCAAATTTCACGCAAAACCAAACGAAGTAAATAGTCTATTTACTACCCCAAGACCTGGAGTCAACCCGTCATGAGCATCTACGAGTAGTACAAAATAAACTCTACTGTCATAATACATCAAGTCTCGGAATGAGGAACAAATGCAAGAACAAGGAAGGGAAAAGAGAAAGCTGTGAACGTTGAATAGCTACCTCAAGATCCCAACTCCGGCTCCACGAATAGAGGAAAAAAGATAACGCTCGGAACCAGCACCTGTATCTGCACACAGGGGTACAGGGAGTAATGTGAGTACGTCAACTCAGTAGTAATGAACGTAAATAATTCCTAAGGCTATGAAACAAGTAAAAGCAGTCATAAATGCACAGTAACAGAAGTCTTGCTTCCAGAAAACCCAGATAAGTACTTTGTAGCATTTACAATTTTCGTTCAGTAAAATATCCTTGAAAGTATATCTTTTCTACGGTTACTATAGAAGTCAAAATAGTTCAGTGTGAGAAAAAGAGTCAAAATTCATGAATAGTTTCTTCAAGTAAAAACAGGTGTAATAAAATGCCCCTCGGGCGTACAACCACTCAGCATCAATCACTCAGCATGCCTCCCAGTCACTCAATATCAGTCACTCAACAAGCCTCACAATCACTCAGTATCTGCCCCTCGGGCTACCTCACAGCCACTCATGCCTCCCAAACCTCTCGTCACTCGGCATTTGGCACTCGGCACTCAGCACTCGCACTCAGTAGGTACCTGCGCTCACTGGGGGTGTACAGACTCCGGAGGTGCTCCTACAGCCCAAGCACTAATATCAAGCCATCTCGTGACATAAATCACTCAGGCTCTCAGCCTCTCACATATCATAACAATGTAACATGTTGTGGCGTGCAGCCCGATCCATAATATCCTCACAATATTGGCACTCGGCCTCACTCAGGAAACTCTCAAAAAGCCACTCGGGCTATCAACGAACAGGGTACTCGACCCAAAATAGTATTTATATCACAAAATAGTGTAAACAAGTCTGAGTTTCGAAAACAGTTTAGCATGGAATGACTGAGTGTAAATCATAACCAGTGAGGAATATCAGAAAATAGCCCCCAATAGGTCTAAACAGGTCGGCACAAGGCCCCAAACATGGCTTATAGCCCAAATATTATAAAAGTCTGAAAACACGATTTAACATATTATTTAAAGTAAATACGCAACTCAATAGTTACCATGGGAAGGACCAAGTCCAAATCTCCAATCAGTGCATGCCACACACTCGCCATCCAGCATGTGTGTCATACCAAAATAGTGTGAAAATGCTGAGTCCGGGGTTTCATACCCTCAGACAAGATTTACAGTCATTACTTACCTCAAACCGGCCCAAAAACTACTCCGCGATACTCTTTCCCCTCGAATCGACTCCCAAATGCACCCAATCTATTCAAAACCAGATTAATATCAAGATATGCTAGGGAGACGAAACCCATTAAAATAATCACAATTAGGCACAAGTTCCGAAATTGGCCAAACCCGACCCCGGGGCCCATGTCTTGGAATTCGATAAAAGTCACAAAATCGGAATCCTCATTCTCCCACGATTCTATACATACCAAGAACATCAAAATCAGACCACAATTGCCCCTTCAATTCCTCAATCAAAGTCTCAAGTTTCCAAGCACTAACCCCCAATTTAAACACTGATTTTTCCCCTAATTTCACCTTAATTCAGTACAAAATCACATAGAAACGCGATTTAGGTACAAATATATTACCTCAACGAAGTTCTCTTGATTTTCTCCTTCAAAACCCTCTCTCAAAGCTCAATCCCGGATGAAAATATTGAAGAAATGGCTCAAATTCGTGAAGGCTGGTATTTATACCCTTCTATCCAGTGGAACCGCACCTGCGGCCCTTTCTGCGCACCTGCGGACCCGCACCTACGGTCCCAGGTGCACATCTGCGGAAGTCACTTACAGGGCCAATCTTCGCACCTGCGATGCTGCCTCCGCACCTGCGCTTCCGTAGGTGCGGCCAAAACCTCGTACCTACGACTCTCCTCCAGCTAGCCAAAATACGCATCTGCGGCTCCCACTCCGCACCTACGGCCTCGCACCTGCGGCTCCTCTTCCGCAGGTGCGGAAAAACCAGAAACTTTCACACCAGAAGCTTCAACTGCAATTTCTCAACTTCAAACCTTTCGACGACTATCCAAAATCAACCCGAGCCCCTCAGGACCCCAACCAAAAACACAAAGAAGTCATAAATGATCACCCGGACTTACTCGAACTCTCGGAACACCCAAAATAACATCAAAACTCCAATTCAACCCATGATTCAAGCCTAAGATTCCTAAAACTTACGAAAATCACCAATGATGCTGAAACCAACCAAAACATATCCGAATGACTTGAAAGTTTACACACACGTCCAAAATGACACTACGAACCTTTTCCAACTTCTGGAATTCCATTCCGACCCCGATAGCCTATTTTCCACTGCCGGCCGGAAATTGCCAAAAACTCAACTTCGCCATTTCAAGCCTAATTCTACTCTGGGCATTCGAACCACATTATGAACACACTCCTAAGTCCCAAATCACCTAAAGAAGCTATCCGAGCCATAAAATTCACATTCCGATGTCGTTTGCCTAATAGTCAACTCCGAGTTTACTTTCCTAACCATTAAGCTAGCTTAAGAGACTAAGTGTCTCAATTCTCACCACGGGCACTCCGAACCCGAACCAACCAACCCCAACACCTCATAAACAGACTAAGCAATGCATGAAAAGGCAGAAACAGGAATAACGGGGCTAATTCCACGGAACGACCGGCCTTGGTCGTTACATTCTCCCCCTCTTAAACAAACGTTCGTCCTCGAACGGGTCTAGAAACATACCTGAAGTCTCGAACAAGTGAGGATATCTGCCCCGCATCTCCCGCTCGGTCTCCTAAGTGGCCTCCTCCACCGGCTTCCCTCTCCGCTGAACCTTCACTGAAGCTCTATCCTTAGATCTCAACCTTTTGACCTGACAACCCAAAATAGCCATCGGCTCCACCTCATTGGACATATCACCCTCAAGCTGAACTGTGTTGAAGTCTAGAACATGAGATGGGTCACCAATATACTTCCGGAGCATCGACACATGAAATACCGGATGAATACTCGATAAGCTGGCTGGCAAAGAAAGTCTATAAGCCACCTCTACCATCCTCTGAAGCACCTCAAAAGGCCTAATGAACCGGGGACTCAGCTTGCCCCTATTCCCGAACCTCATAACACCCTTCATGGGTGACACCTTCAACAATACCTTCTCTCCCTCCATGAAAGACACATCACGGACCTTCCGATCTGCATAACTCTTCTGCCTAGACTGCGTTGTGCGGAGCTGCTCCTGAATCAACTTCACCTTATCCAACGCATCCTGAACCAAGTCTGTTCCCAATAGCCTAGCCTCGCCCCGGCTCAAACCAACCAACCGGAGATCTACACCTCCTACCATATAAAGCCTCATACGGAGCCATTTGGATACTCGACTAATAACTATTATTATATGCAAACTCCGCGAGAGGCAAAAACTGGTCCCATGAACCTCCAAAATCAATGACACAGGCACGCAACATGTCCTCCAAAATTAATGTAGTACGCTCTGACTGCCCCTCGATTTGAGGATGAAACGTTGTTCTCAACTCAACCTGAGTACCCAACTCTCTCTGCACGGCCCTCCAGAACTGAGATTTGAACTGAGTACCTCTGTCGGAAATGATAGAAACTGGAACCCCATGCAATCAGACAATCTCCCTGATATAAATCTCAGTTAACCGCTCCGAAGAATAAGTAGTACCAACATGAATGAAGTGTGCGGACTTGGTCAGCCGATCCACAATAACTCATATAGCATCAAACCTCCTCGAAGTTCGTGGAAGCCCAACTACAAAGTCCATGGTGATTCGCTCCCACTTCCACTCCAGAATATCTAACCTCTAATGCAATCCACCCGATCTCTGGTGATCATACTTAACATGCTGACAATTGAGACACCGAGACACAAACTCAACAATATCCCTCTTCATCCACCTCCACCAATAATGCTGTCTCAGATCCTGATACATCTTCGCGGCACCCGGATGGATGGAATACCGCAAACTATGGGCCTCTGCTAGAATCAACTTTCGAAGCCCATCCACATTAGGCATGCAAATATGACCCTGCATCCTCATGACCCCATCATCACCAATAGCCACATCCTTGGCATCACCTCGACGGATCATGTCCTGAAGAATGAGCAAGTGTAGATCATCATACTGATGTGCTCTAATCTGATCATAAAGAGAAGGCCTGGAGGCTACACAAGCCAATACTCGCGGGGGCTCTGATAGATCCAATCTCACCAACTGACCCGCTAAAGCCTGAACATCAAGTGCTAAGGGTCGCTCTGCTACTGGAAGGTAGGATAGACTACCCAAACTCTTTGCTCTGCGACTCAAGGCAGCGGCCACTACATTGGCCTTCCCCGGATGATATAGAATAGTGAGGTAATAATCCTTGAGAAGCTCTAACCATCTCCTCTGATGCAAATTCAATTCCTTCTGCTTAAGCAGATGCTGCAAACTATGGTGATCAGTGGAAATCTCACAATGCACTCCATACAAATAATGATGCCAAATCTTCAAGGTGTGGACAATGGCTGCTAGCTCAAGATCATGCACTAGATAATTATTCTTATGCAAATTAAACTATCTGGACGCGTAGGCAATCACCCTACCGTACTGCATCAATACGGCTCCAAGGCCAACTCTCGAGGCATCACAATAGACTGTATAAGAACCTGAACCCGTAGGCAAAACCAACACCGAGCTGTAGTCAAAGCTGACTTGAGCTTCTGAAAGCTCTCCTCACACTCCTCAGTCCACCTGAACGGAGCACCCTTCTAGGTCATTCTGGTCATAGGTGCTGCAATAGATGAAAATCCCACTACAAAACGGCGATAGTACCTTGCCAACCTAAGAAAACTGCAGATCTCGATAGCTGATGACGGTCTAGGCCAACTCTACACCGCCTCCACCTTCTTCGGATCTACCTTGATCCCATCACAAGACACCACATGGCCTAAGAATGCCACTAAATCAAGCCAGAATTCACACTTCAAAAATTTTGCAAACAACCTCTTCTCCCTCAGAGCCTGAAGCACAATCCTCAAATGATGTTCATGATCCTCCCAATATTGGGAGTACACCAATATATCGTCAATAACACGATGACGAAGGAATCAAGATAAGTCTGGAACACACTGTGCATCAAGTGCATAAAGGCTGCTGGAGCATTGGTCAGCCCGAATGACATAACAAGAAACTCATAGTGACCATATCTAGACTTGAAGGCAGTCTTCGGGATGTCGGGCTCCCGGATCTTCAACTGATGATAGCCAGAACGCAAGTCAATCTTGGAAAATACCCTGGCACCCTGTAACTGATCAAACAGGTCATCTATGTGAGGCAAGGGATATCGGTTCTTCACCGTAACCTTATTCAGTTATCGATAATCAATACACATACGCATAGAAACATCCTTCTTCTTTACAAACAACACCGGTGCACCCCAAGGTGACACACTAGGCCGAATGAACCCCTTATCTAGGAGTTCCTGAAGCTGCTCCTTTAATTCCTTCAACTTCATTGGTGCCATACGATAAGGTAGAACAGAAATAGGCTGAGTGCCTGGCACCAGATCAATACCAAAATCAATGTCCCTATCAGGTGGCATGCCTGGAAGGTCTGCAGGAAATACGTCCAGAAAATCACAGACCACAGGAATGGAATCAATAGCAGGAGTCTCACCACTGACATCCCTCACAAAGACAAATACAATAACATCCTTTTTCGACCATACGATGAGCCTTCAAGTAAGAAATCACCATGATAGGCACATACTCAGTAGAACCTCTCCACTCAACCCTCGGAACTCTAGGCATAGACAAGGTAACGGTCTTAGCGTGACAATCAAGAACAACATGACACGGAGATAGCCAATCCATGCACAATATCACATCAAAATCAACCATGCTGAGTAACAATAGGTCCACTCGGGTCTCCAGACCCCTAATAGATACCACACATGACCGATACACACGGTCCACAATAATAGTATCGCCCACCGGAGTCGACACATGAACAGACATAACTAAAGACACATGGGGCATATCTAGAAAATGGGCAAAATATGACGAAACATAAGAATATGTGGAACCAGGGTCAAATAAGGCCAAAGCATCTCGGTGACAGAGTGAGATAATACCTGTGATCACTGTATCGGAGGCCATAGAATCTGGCAGGGCTAGAAGTGCATAGATACGAGCCTGACCTCCACCTACTCGACCTCCCCCTCTTGGACAGCCTCTAGTTGCCTGACCCCCACCCCTATCTGCCTGAGCGGGTGGTGAAGTAACCGGAGCTGAAGTCGAGGGCTGACCCCTCTGCTGAGAAGAACCACCAAGACGATGAGGACACTGCCTCCACACATGCCCAAACTCTCCACACTCGAAACAACTCCCTAGAGCTGGAGACGGGGACTGAAGGGAACCCTTGGCACCAGGATAGCCACTAGATGAACCATGCATAGAAGAACCCTGGACTGATGATGCTCTGGAGGAACTCTGAGCTGGAAGGGCACTAATTGAAGAACGGCCCGGATAAGAACCGCGGGGACCCTGCCCAGAGCTAACTCTCAAAATCGTATCTCATATTGCGTCACTGACAACTCACCCTGACGTAGCTGCTCAAATTGCATGCGCTGCTCCTCTCTGTGAGACTGGGGAACATACTTCTCCAAGAAGATAGTGGAGAACTGCTGCCAAGTAAGGGATGTTGCACCCACAGGCCTACGCCTCTCATAAGACTCCCACCAAGTAAAGGCAGCCCCAGAAAACTGGAAAGTAACAAACGAGACCCCACTGGTCTCCAGTATCCCTGCAGTACGAAGCATCCTGTGAAATTTGTCCAGAAAAACCCTGGGCATCCTCGCCCTCAGCACCACTGAATGTCGGAGGCTGAAGTCTACTAAATCTCTCCAACCTCCGCTGCTCGTCATCTGGCATAGCTGGAACCAAAAAATCCTGAGCTGGAGCTGCCCCCGGTGTCTGAAGGCCGTGAATGAATTGCTCAGGTGTACGGTCAACTGGAGTCTGAGTGTCTCCCCCGTCCTGAGAAGTAACGGCAGTAGTAGATACAACAACTTCCTAGGCAAGGCTGGTGCATACAGTCAGAATCTGGGCCAAGGTCTCTTGAAGACCTTGAATAACAATGGGCACTGCCAGTGTTTGAGCCTGCCCCGCTGGAACATCCGCAGCGGGGACCTGATCCTGATTGGTAGGTGGATCCACTGGTACTGCTCCGGCTGATGCACGGGCTGGTCCCCTTCCTCTACCACGGCATCGACCGCGGCCTTGACCCCTCGCTGGTCTAGCTGGTGTCTGGTCACCCTGATCGGTAGTGCGTGTCCTCACCATCCGTGAGAGAGTGAAACAACAGAAGCTTAGATTTTAAGAATCAACATATTCGCACGACAGAATTCAACAGATGAGATTTTTCCTAAGGGTTCTATAGCCTCTTGAAGATAAGTACTGACGTCTCCGTACCGATCCGCAAGACTCTGCTAAACCTACTCATGACTGGTGAGTCCTATGTAACCTAGGCTCTGATACCAACTTGTCACGACCCCAAATCCTAAGCTGGCCGTGATGGCGCCTATCATGGAACTAGGCTAGCCGAACAATCACATATTTACATAAATTCCAAAATTGTTTCCAATATTACGTAAACATCTTTAAATTCCCAAATTTCACGCAAAACCAAATGAAGTAAATAGTCTAACCCCAAGACCTGGAGTCAACCCGTCATGAGAATCTACGAGTAATACAAAATAAACTTTACTGTCATAATATATCAAGTCTCGGAACGAGGAACAAATACAAGAACAAGGAAGGGAAAAGAGAAAGTTGTGGACGCTGAACAACTACCTCAAGATCCCAACACCGGCTCCACGAATAGAGGAAAGAAGCTAACGCTCGGAACCAGCACCTGTATCTGCACACAGGGGTGCAGGGAGTAATGTGAGTACGCCAACTCAGTAGTAATGAAAGTAAATAATGCCTAAGGCTATGAAACAAGTAAAAGCAGTCATAAATGCACAGTAACTGAAGTCTTGCTTCCAGAAAACCTAGATAAGTACTTTGTAGCATTTACAATATTTGTTCAGTAAAATATCCTTGAAAGTATATCTTTGCTACGGTTACCATAGAAGTCAAAATAGTTCAGTGTGAGAAAAAGAGTCAAAATTCATGAATAGTTTCTTCAAGTAAAAACAGGTGTAATAAACTGCCCCTCGGGCGTACAACCACTCAGCATCAATCACTCAACATGCCTCCCAGTCACTCAGTATGAACACTCAGTATCAGCCCCTCGGGCTACCTCACAGCCACTCATGCCTCCTAAACCTCTCGTCACTTGGCACTCAGCACTCGCACTCAGTAGGTACCTGCGCTCACTGGGAGTGTACAAACTCCGGAGGGGCTCCTATAGCCCAAGTGCTAATATCAAGCCATCTCGTGGCATAAATCACTCAGGCTCTCAGCCTCTCACATATCATAACAATGTAACATGTTGTACCGTGCAGCCCGATCCACAATATCCTCACAATATTGGCACTCAGCTCACTCAGTCATAAACTCTCCAAAAGTCACTCGGGCTATCAACGAACAGGGTACTCGACCCAAACAGTATTTATATCACAAAATAGTGTAAACAAGTTTGAGTTTTGAAAACAGTTTAACTTGGAATGAATGAGTGTAAATCATAATAAATACAGTGAGGAATATCAGAAAATAGTCCCCAAGGGGTCCAAACATGTCGGCACAAGGCCCCAAACATGGCTTATAGCCCAAATATAATAATAGTATGAAAACACGATTTAACATATGATTTAAAGTAAATACGCAACTCAATAGTTTCCACAGGAAGGACCAAGTCCAAATCTGTAATTAGTGCACGCCACACACTCGTCATCCAGCATGTTCGTCATACCAAAATAGTGTGAAAATGCTGAGTCCGGGGTTTCATACCCTCAGGACAAGATTTACAGTCATTACTTACCTCAAACCGGCCCAAAAACTACTCCGCGATACTCTTGCCCCTCGAATCGGCTCCTAAATGCTCTGAATCTATTCAAAACCAGATTAATAACATCAAAATATGTTATGGAGACGAAACCTATTAAAAAGATATCACAATTAGGTACAAATCCCGAAATTGGCCAAACTTGACCCCCGGGCCCACGTCTCAGAATTCGATAAAAGTCACAATACCGGAATCCTCATTCTCCCACAATTCTATACATACCAAGAACATCAAAATCGGACCACAATTGCCCCCTTCAATTCCTCAATCAAAGTCTCAAGTTTCCAAGCCCTAACCCCCAATTTAAAAACTGATTTTTCCCCTAATTTCACCCTAATTCAGTCCAAAAATCACATTGAAACGCGTTTTAGGTTCAAATATCTTACCTCAACGAAGTTCTCTTGATTTCCTCCTTCAAAACCCTCTCTCAAAGCTCATTCCCGGATGAAAATATTGAAGAAATGGGTCAAATTCGCGAAGGTTGGTATTTATACCCTTCTGTCCAGTGGAACCGCACATGCAGCCCTTTCCACGCACCTACAGTCCCAGGTGCGCATCTGAAGAAGTCACTTACAGGACCAATCTTCGCACCTGCGATGCTGCCTCCGCACTTGCGCTTCCATAGGTGCGGCCAAAACCTCGCACCTGCGTCTCCAGCTAGCCAAAATTTGCATTTGCGGCTCCCAGTCCGCACCTGCGACTCCCTTCTGCAGGTGCGGAAAAACCAGAAACTTTCACACCAGCAGCTTCAGGTGCAATTTCTCAACTTCAAACCTTCCGACGACTATCCGAAATCAACCCGAGCCCCTCGGGACCCCAACCAAAAACACAAACAAGTCTTAAATGATCATCCGGACTTACTCGAACTCTCGGAACACCCAAAATAATATTGAAACACCAATTCAACCCATGATTCAAGCCTAAGATTCTTAAAACTTTCGAAAATCACCAACGATGCCAAAACCAATCAAAACACATCCGAATGACCTGAAAATTTATACACACGTCCAAAATGACACTATGAACCTGTTCCAACTTCCGGAATTTCATTCCGACCCCAATATTTTATTTTCCACTGCCGACCGGAAATCGCCAAAAACTCAACTTCGCCATTTCAAGCCTAATTCTACTCCGGGCATCCGAACCACATCCCGAACACACTCATAAGTCCCAAATCATCTAACGAAGCTATCCGAGCCATAAAATTCACATTCCGAGGTCGTTTGCCTAATAGTCAACTCCGGGTTGACTTTCCTAACCATTAAGCTAGCTTAAGAGACTAAGTATCTTAATTCTCACCACAATCACTCCGAACCCGAACCAACCGACCCCAACTCATAAACAGACTAAGCAATGCATGAAAAAGCAGAAACATGAATAACGGGGCTAATTCCACTGAACGACTGGCCGGGTCGTTACATAAAACAACCTGAAATGATCTGAAACCACCCCGAAACGCACCCGAGGCCCCTGGGGCCCCGTCCAATCACACAAACCAGTCCCATAAAATCACACGGACCAGCTCGAGGCCTTTAATGAAGTCAAACAAAATCAAAATCAATAATCGCCCTCAAATTCAACCTTAATGAACTTTAGAACTTCAAATTGAAACCTATCAAATCACGTCCGATTAACCTCAAATTTTACACACAAGTCACATTCGACATTACGGACCTACTCCAACTTCTGAAATCGAAATCTGACCTCGATATCAAAAAGTCCACTTCTGGTCAAACCTCTCAAAAACCTTCAAATTTCTAAATTTCGCCAAATGACCCCAAAATCACTTACGGACCTCCGCATCCACTTCCGGACGTGCTCCAAAAATTATAATCACCATACAAAGATATTCCAAGACTCGAAATCCCAAACGGGCATCGATAACATTGAAATACACCTCAACCCAAATTTATGAGATTCTTCCAAGATGTCAATTTCCACAATAGGCGTTGAATGCTCCCGGGTCATCCAAAACCCGATTCGGGCATACGCCCAAATCCAAAATCATCATACGAACCTATTGGAACCTTAAAATTCCGATTCCGATGTCATTTACTCAAAAATCACAGTTTAGTCAATTCCTCCAACTTAAGGCTTCCGAATTTAAAATTATCTTTCCAAATCAACTCCAAACTTCCTGAAATTCAATTTCGACCACGTGTGCAAGTCATTATACCTGAAGTGAGGCTGCTCATGGTCTCTAACCGTCGAACAGCACGCTAGAGCTCAAAACGACCGATCGGGTCGTTACCGTTAAATTTAAGAGAAAATGGTCCCTAATTTATTAAACCTCATCAATTTGTGCAAAACCAAAGACTTTGCATTTTTCTTCTTTGACAATTAATTACTTAATAGTATTAAATAAGATGTGGAAAAATATAAGTCATTAGAAATGGATCTGGAAATATAGAAACAAATATTTCTAAAGGAGCACTGATTGTATTCTTTATTTTTATAGACTTCTTTTCATTAAGTGCTAGAACTAAAGGCAGTGTTCTAAGCAGTTACACTTTCATATATTTATTTGACATTAAAAATAATCATAAAGGTTCAAATGGTGAATAATGATATTTTACTTGGAACACGAACACCGTATATCCTTTCTCCTTTTCTTATTAATCTATTCATTTTCTTTTTCACTAGTAAATTTATTTGCGCTTCGCGCGATTATAAAGACATAAATATTTTAGAAATAGTATTTCTACATTTTAAGTCATGATAGAAAAATTAATATTTATCACGTGTATATAAAAATAATTTAATATATAGTTGAAATCTCAAACACAATTTTCTCTTAAAATATAAGCTTAGACTAACCTCATTTTATCAAACTTCCTTTAAATAAGGGAAAAGAGTTCGTAAGGAAACTTTTCACACATACAAACACACATTAATTACATGTGTTGTGTGTATGCATGATTCTCTTAGTCAAATTATATATTAGATACATGTTTATATACACCTGAACTTTTGTTTATTAGATAGTAAATCTTTCTAATATAATAGAATTTTCTTCTAGTCAAATAAATGAAAAAGAAAAGGTCAGAAAAGAAAAGTAGAAAGCGAAAAAAATACATATAGAAAGAGAGAAAAAAAAAACAAATAAATGGCAACGCAAGTTGCTCTCTCTCTCCATTACCAGTTCTTATTTCTTTTCTATCATGTAATATTATTTTTCCTTTAATAATAATCTTTTCATTATTCTTCTGCTCTTTCCTTTTCAGTTATTCTTCCCCTTAATTTTTCGTGCCTTATTGATTTTAATAGGAAATTTTCAAACACGGGAACTGAAATTAGGACTCTTGAAAACTTTCAAAATACAATTGAAATTTTTTAATAATAAATTAATTGTTTGCGATTCATTTGTGTTTAGTTTGAAATAAACTCATAAAGGAATAGAAGGCAAAAAGATTATGTTAATAATTAAAGCTACACAAGAAATTCTAGGAGAACAGAGCGTATAAATTATCATAATATCTAATAAATACAGAATTTCCTACTTCAAGAGCGAATACAGGCTGCTCTCCGTCAACATGTATGTTTACCTGGAATTAATAGTTAATCTGAGGGTAATTTTGTAAGTTCGTATTAATCTTTAAAGCTGACTGTGTATTGCTGGCTTTACACGTGGTGTTTTTTATTTTACAATTGACTTTTGAAAATTTTGATTTTATGGTTAAATTATTCATTTTGTGCTTCTTTCACCTTTGATGGTATGTTAGAAATTTGTGTTTGTTGAAGAATTGGGTTTCTGTCTATAGAAATATATCATGCCAGGGCTTTTGTTCTCTAAGTGTTTGAGAAAATTCTTCAATGAATTATGCTTCCGGGGTGAGTTTAGTTCATACTAATTCGAATCTGTTTTTCTGGTGGGTTTTATTTGTGTAACAATGACGTTTAACACTTTAAAACCTCACATAATTCTACTTCTAAAAAGATTTGGGGCTTCTGTCGATAAAATTTTAGAATAAAAAGGGTTCGGCAGCATGTCTTGGACAATTTACTTGCAGTTCAGCTCTTATAAAATTTACAACAATGCTGACTTGAGCTTTTGAAAGTTCTCCTCACACTCATCAGACCATCTGAATAGAGCACCCTTCTGGGTCAATCTGGTCAAGGGTGAAGAAATAGAAGAGAACCCCTCTACAAAGCGATGGTAATATCCTGCAAAACCAAGGAAACTCCTAATCTCAATAGCTGAGGACGGTCTGGGCCAACTCTGCACCGCCTCAATCTTCTTCGGATCAACCTGAATACCCTTACTGGACACCACGTGCCCCAAGAAAGCTACCGAACCAAGCCAAACCTCACACTTGGAGAACTTTGCATAAAGCCTCTCCTCCCTCAACCTCTGCAATACAACCCTCAAATGCTGAGCATGCTCCTCCTGGCTACGAGAATATACCAGGATGTCATCAATGAACACAATGACTAAAGAATCAAGGTAAGGCTGAAACACGTTGTTCATCAAATGCATGAACGTGGTTGGGGCATTGGTCAGCCCAAATGACATAACCAGGAACTCATAATTACCATATCTGGTCCTGAAAGCAGTCTTCGGAATGTCAGAGTCCCGAATCTTCAACTGATGGTACCCGGACCTCAAGTCAAACTTGGAGAACACTCTAGCTCCCTGAAGCTGATCAAACAAGTAATCAATACGGGTCAAAGGATACCAGTTCTTCACCGTAACCTTGTTCAACTGCCGATAATCGATGCACATGTGCATGGAACCATCCTTTTTCTTCACAAACAACACCGGCGCACCCCAAGGTGACACACTGGGCCGGATAAACCCCTTATCTAGGAGTTTCTGAAAATGCTCCTTCAATTCCTTCAACTCCGCTGGTGCCATAAGATAAGGTGGGGTAGAGATAGGTTGGGTGCCTGGTGCCAAGTCAATAATCAATGTCCCTGTCAGGTGGCATACCTGGTAGGTCTACAGGGAATACGTCCAGAAAATCACGGACCACCGGAACAGAATCAATATAAGGAGTCTCACTACTAACATCCCTCACAAAATCCAGATAAGACTCACATCCCTTCCCAATCATACGTTGAGCCTTCAAGTAGGAAATCACCCTGCTAGGCACATACTCCACCAAACCTCTCAGCTCAATCCTCGACAATCCAGGCATAGCTAAGGTCATGGTCTTGGCGTGACAGTCAAGAACAACATGGCACGGAGATAGCCAATCCATGCCCAATATCACATTGAAGTCAACCATGTTAAGCAATAATATATCTGCCCGGGTCTCCAGACCCCAATAGATATAACACAAGACCAGTACACCCGGTCCACCACAACAGTATCACCCACCGAAGTCGACACATGGACAGATGTAATCAAGGACTCATGGGATATATCCAAGAAATGAGCAAAGTATGATGAAACATATGAATACGTGGAACCAGGATCAAATAATACCGAGGCATCTCGGTGGAAGACTGAGATAATAATTGTAATCACCGCATCTGAAGCTATGGCATCTGGTCTGGCTGGGAGTGCATAGAAGCGAGCCTGCCCTCCACCTTATCGACCTCCCCCTCTAGGGCGGCCTCTGACTGACTGGCCTCTACCCCTGGCTGCCTAAGCGGGTGGTGTAGAAACTGGTGCTGAAGCTGGAGGCTGGCTCCTCTGCTGAAATGAACTACTAGAAAGGCGGGGACAATACCTCTTGATATAAACCGCATCCCCACACTCAAAGCAACCACTCTCAGCAAAAGACGGTGGGGACTGAAGGGAACCCCTAGAACCAGAATAGCTGCTAGAAGAGTCATGTGCTGAACAACCCTGAACTGATGGCGGCCGATATGAGCTCTGGGATGGGAGGGCGCTGAATGATGAACAACCCGGATGAGAGCTACGGGGACCGTGTTCTGATAAAGCACCACTGTAGACTGGACGGGTTGGTTGAGGAGGCCTAAATGAACGGCCTCTGATGTGCTGAGACTGACCTCCTGAGTGAACAACACCATAGTTACCAGACCCTCGAGGCCTCTTGGCCTCCCTCTCAACCCGCTCCTGAAGGCAAACTGACTCAATATCCCCAGATATATCAACTACCTCCTCTAAAGAAGCACCAGATACCCTCTCCTTGGTCAGAAAGATCTGAAGCTGATAAGTGAGACCATCAACAAACCTCCTGATCCTCTCTCTGTTTGTGGTAACTAGTCAGATGGCATGACGTGCCAACTCAGAGAACCTCATCTCATACTACGTCACAGTCATGTCCCCCTAACGCAACTGCTCGAACTCTCTACGCAGCTCCTCTCTGCAGACTGCGGTATATACTTCTCCAAAAAGAGAATGGAGAACTGGTGCCACGTAAGGGGCGCTGCATCAGCGGGTCTACGCCTCTCATAGGCCTCCCACCAAGCAAGTGCAGCTCCTGAAAACTGGAAGGTAGTAAATGGGACCCCACTGGCCTCTAATATCCCTGTTGTGTTTAGTATCTTTTGACACTTATCCAAGAAGGCCTGGGCATCCTCGCCCTCAGTGCCGCTAAAAGTCGGAGGCTGGAGTCTACTGAATCTCTCCAACCTGTGCTGCTCATCATCAGCTAAAGCTGGGACCACATAATCTTGTACTAGAGCAATAGGCTGCACTGGAGCTGTCCCATGTGTCTGAAGCCCCTAGGTGACCTGCTAAGGTGTCCGGGCAGCTGGAGTCTGAGTGCCTCCCCCGGCCTGAGAAGTAGCAGCCCGAGTCCTCACCATCTGTGAGAGAATGAGAACAACAGAAGTTTAGTTCCAGAATTAAATAGAGTCGCACGACAGAATTCAACAATGTGGAATTTTCCTAAGGGTTCTGTAGCCCCTCGAAGATAAGTACAAACGTCTCCGTACCAATCCGCAAGACTCTACTAAACCTGCTCATGACTGGTGAGACCTATCCAACCTAGTGCTCTGATACCAACTTGTCACGACCTATTTTCGAAGTCGTGATGGCGCCTGCCGTGAAACCAGGCCAGTCGTGATAACAACAAATAAAGTTGAATGCATATCTTCTCTTCGTTCTTTCTGTGACTTTTTGGTTTCTCCGTTCTTCCTCTTCTTTTCTTCTGTTTCTACCAATTTTTTGCTGAAGGTATGTTTTCCCATTTTTTTTATTTTACAATTTACTTTTGAAAATTTTGATTTTATGGTTAAATTATTCATTTTGTGCTTCTTTCACCTTTGATGGTATGTTAGAAATTTGTGTTTGTTGAAGAATTAGGCTTCTGTCTATAGAAATATAACATGCCAGGGCTTTTGTTCTCTAAGTGTTTGAGAAAATTCTTCAATGAATTATGCTTCCGGGGTGAGTTTAGTTCATACTAATTCGAATCTGTTTTTCTGGTGGGTTTTATTTGTGTAACAATGACGTTTAACACTTTAAAACCTCACATAATTCTACTTCTAAAAAGATTTGGGGCTTCTGTCGATAAAATTTTAGAATAAAAAGGGTTCGGCAGCATGTCTTGGACAATTTACTTGCAGTTCAGCTCTTATAAAATTTACAACAATGCTGACTTGAGCTTTTGAAAGTTCTCCTCACACTCATCAGACCATCTGAATAGAGCACCCTTCTGGGTCAATCTGGTCAAGGGTGAAGAAATAGAAGAGAACCCCTCTACAAAGCGATGGTAATATCCTGCAAAACCAAGGAAACTCCTAATCTCAATAGCTGAGGACGGTCTGGGCCAACTCTGCACCGCCTCAATCTTCTTCGGATCAACCTGAATACCCTTACTGGACACCACGTGCCCCAAGAAAGCTACCGAACCAAGCCAAACCTCACACTTGGAGAACTTTGCATAAAGCCTCTCCTCCCTCAACCTCTGCAATACAACCCTCAAATGCTGAGCATGCTCCTCCTGGCTACGAGAATATACCAGGATGTCATCAATG
>ML430255.1:3850-36845 GCA_005239525.1 Nicotiana knightiana | reverse complement strand
ATAATTAAACTACAAAGCAGGGAAGAAAATATGTACAAAGTGATGTTTTGCCTTGGATTCACTCTAAACTCGAATCTCTGTCAATCCCTGTGAATCTCCCTTTGTAGTTGTGTTTTAGGATTCTATTTATAGATTTAGGGTGAACCCTAACCGTGTAGGAGACTTCTAGTTCAATTAGAAAACACTTAAACCCGTCAAAACTCAATTTCTGGCCGAACTGGGGACCTGGCGTTTCAGCCCTAACGCCAGTCCAGGGCTGGCGTTTCAGCCCTAACGCCAGTCCAGGGCTGGCGTTTCAGCCCAAACGCCTGGCTAACGCTAGGGTGGGGCTGGTGTTTCAGCCCAAACGCCTGGCTAACGCCAGGCAGGGTCAGTGTGCTTGGCTTTGTCGCCCGGCCATCGCCCGGGTGTCTCTTTTCGCGTATTTTTCGACGTATTTGTATCTTTTTAGCTCCGTTTCCATCTCCACTTCACCTACACATGAAATAACTCCATTAAGCACATAACAAGTGTAATTTTATCATTAATTCCCATAAAATGTAAGGTATATCACATGTTAAACTATGCAATTTAGTCTCGCATCAGTTCTCAAAACAATCCTTCAAGAGGCAAAATCAGAAATTGCCACTGATGTGGCATGAAAGGTCATTAGAAAATTGAATGTCGTGCACCTGAACATTTTTCCAGGCTTTATCAAAACTCCATCAAAATAAAGACAAATAATGTTGGAGTATCTTCTGCTAACGCTCCAGTGGAGTCTCACTTGACCTTTAAAAATAATTTTGAGGCAGGGCCTTCAAACAAAAATGATGACAACGCCGAGGCAAATCTTGCTTTGAATGGTGATGATTTTAAGACCTAGATGATCTTACTCATCTGGAAGTTGAAGACTTATTTGGAGATCAAAACTAAAGTTTGATCATTTTACAGGGGAATGCAATTACGTTGTTATTTTTGTTTTCAGTATTTTTTTTTCTCGTTCTATAGTTATTTTTATTTTCAAGTAGTACTTAAGTTTTCTTATGTTGTTATTGGTGTTGTTAGTTTTTCCATATTTCTCATGATGTACTTTTATATTTTTATGAAGAAAATAAAATTCCTCAGTCTTCAGTTGGATCTAAGATGAGTAATAAAGATTTATGCCTTTTGGATAGTGCTACAACTCACACAATATTAAGAGAAAAGAAAATTTTCTCTTATTTGGTTATGAAAAAGGCCTATGTTAATACAATATCTAGTGGTACAAAGTTAATTGAGGGCTTTGGAAGAGCGGCCTTATTGCTACCTGGAGGAACGATATTAACTATTAATAATGCATTGTACTGTAGTAAGTCTCAAAAAAACTTGTTGAGTTTCAAAACTATTCGTCAAAATGGCTACCATGTTGAGACTTCTAACGTAGGAAAGGTTGCATACCTTTATATTACTACAATAAAAGCGGGGAAAAAAGTGTGCACGAAAAATTACCCGCATTTTCTTATGGGTTGTACCACAAAAATATTGGTGTGGTTGAATCACATGCCAAAGTAAACAAAAGGTTTACAACTTCTAATGATTTGACCGATTGGGCCATCCCTGTCACGACCCGATTTCGGGGTCGTGATGGCGCCTGTCGTGGAACCAGGAAAGTCGCCCCTTTGTTTCTAAGCTAATTCAATTTCCAGTAAAAATGCAATTTTAAACGAATTTATTGATAATACTAAGAGTCTGAAGTTTGAAAATAATATTTGAAACAAAATTAAAATCTCCAACCCCTGACCCGGTGTCACTCAGTCATGAGCTGCTATATTATAAAATAAAGAAATGAAGAAATAGAAAACATAGTCTCAAAATAAGAGCAACAGGTGGAATAAGAAAGAGAAGACGAGGTCGCGACCGCCAGCTGCTACCTCGACAACTCCAATGAAAATTCTGACAGCTGCTCAATATCTACTACCGGATCCCGGTGTACCTGGATCTACACACAAGGTGCAGGGGGTAACGTGAGTACACCAACTAAGAAGTAAAAAACCCAAACTATGGGCTGAGAGGTAGTGACGGACAAAACCTCAGAATTTACAATAAACAATATACAGAGTTTAGACATGCTAACAGTTTATTAGGATGAGTAAATATGCCAAGCATGCCAGTATACTCTACATGCCATCATAAAAATATATGTATAAAACCAGTATGGATATGCACATAGCGCTCACAACCCTCACACAATAGTCCACTCAGTACCGTATATGGATCTCAGGCCCAGGGAAAAGTCCATCCCGAATGTACATAATCATTGGTGACCGTAGTCACTCCGTACTGAGGAAAAAGGCCAATCCATCCCCACGGAGAAAGTCCATCTCCGGATTACAAAACTCGGACAAGATCCATATCCAGGGACGATCCATCCCTCACATAACATCCACTTCGGACGATCCATCCCTCACATAACTCTCAGTTGACTTTTTCAACTCTAAGGCTTTTTTTTTTCTAAAGACTAAGTGACTAAATTTTCATTATAATTATTCCGATTCCGATCCTACCAACTCTAACACATCAAGAACAGTTTAACCAAGCTATGACGAGGCAATAACAGTAAATATAAATGCAGATTCTACGTAACGACCGACCGGGTCGTTACATTCTCCCCCTCTTAAACAAACGTTCGTCCTCGAACGTGCCAAGAGTTGTTCCAAAAGCCATCAAACTGCCGAATAACCTTACCATGCACATACCCCGGGGCGACTCACCCTACCCCGCATCGATCTAATAATACAACACATTCGAATGCCATTATATCCAACCTAATCCCTACGCCTTAGAACCCAAATTCCATGTCAGAACTTATCTAAAAAATTAGAATCCTGCCTCCACACACCATATATACCTAAACCAAATCAAACTAATCTGAAAGAACACAACTCACACGTCCAAACTCTATGATACCCAGCTACTTTACCTTAATCAACTCCTCTAGAAGACCACCACAGAACCGCACCATGTGTGCCTAAAACCAACGAATCGCCTCTCCCGAAGCAGGGACAGGTAACCCCTTGATTATCCCGGAGCACAGACAAACCCAATAGCCATTAACTGACACCCTCACAATAGCTCTATGGAGTCAAACAATCTGATTCGGTGCAAAACACTTACATAGAGTCATACCTAAAGGTATCATCATCTATCTGATCAAACTACGTCGAAATCGACCATACTCAGAAATGGCACATCCACCCGGGTCTCCAGACCCCCAATAGGTACCACACACAACAGACACACGTGGTCCGTAACAAAAACATTACCCACAAGGGAGAGCACATGAACATATGTAACAAAAGATTCACGGGGCGTATCCAGAGAATGGGCTAAAATGTGATGAACATGTGAATATGATAAACCAGAATCAATTAAAAACTAAAGCTTCTCGTGACAGACTGAAACAATACCTTGGATCATGGCATCAGCCATCTCATCCGGTCTGGATGAAAATGCATAAAATCGGGCTTGATCACCACTGGATCGACCTCTCCCTCTAGGGCGACCCCTACCTGCCTGACCCCCACCTCTAGCTTCCTGGGCGGGCGGTGCAGCTACTGAGTCTGAAACCGCGAGCTGACTCCTCTACTGATGAGTATCTCTCGCAAGATGAGGACAAAACCTCTTAATATGGCCCATATCTCCACACTCAAAGAAACCTCTCTCGGAGAATGGCACTGGGGACTGAAGGAAACCCCTAGCACCAGGATAACCACTGGAAGAACCAGGCATAGATGAACTCTGAACCGATGGTGTCCAAGATGAACTCTGAGCTGGCAGGGTACTGAAAGATGGGTGCACCTGATGCAAACTGTGAGGATCATGACCAACTGATCCACCACGATAACCTGAGCGACCTAGTTGAGCCTGCCTGAATGGACGGCTCTGCCGGGCTGAGGCTGCACCCCTGAAGGAACCCCACCAAAACTCCCAGATCCTCGATACCTCTTGGTCTCCCTCTCAATCTGCTCCTAGCGGCGAACCGACTCAATCTCTCTGGCAATGTCAACCACCTCCTCAAAAGAAGCGCCAGGTACCCTCTCCCTAGTCAGAAAAATCTGAAGCTAATAAGTGAGTCCATCAACGAACCTCTTGATTCTCTCCCTATCCATAGGAACTAGCCAAATAGCATCACGGGCCAACTCGGAGAACCTCATCTCATACTGCATCACGGTCATGTCCTCCTGGCGCAACTGCTCGAACTCCCTACGCAGCTCCTCCCTGCAGGACTGTGGTATATATTTTTCCAGGAACAAAATGGAGAACTGACGCCAGGTAAGGGGCGCTGCATCAGCAGGTCTACGCCTCTCATAGGCCTCCCACCAAGCGAGTGCAGCTCCTGCGAACTGGAAGGTAGTAAACGGGACCCTACTAGCCTCCAATATCCCTGCTGTGCGAAGGATCCTCTGACACTTATCCAAAAAGCCCTGGGCATCCTCGCCCTCAGTACCACAAAAAATCGGAGGCTGGAGTATACTAAACCTCTATAAACTGCGCTGCTCATCATCTGCCAAAGCTGGGACCACAAAATCCCGGGCTGGGGCAACCGGCTGGACTGGATCCGTCCCCGGTGTCTGAAGCCCCTGAGTAACCTGCTCAGGTGTCCGGGCAGCTGGAGTCTGAGTGCCTTCCCCGGCCTGAGAAGTAGCAGCAGTAGTAGGCATGGAAACGGCCTGTGCCAGGCTGGTGACACCGTCAAAATATGGGCTAGGGTCTCTTGAAGACCCGAAATCACAATGGGCACTGCTGGTGCCTGAGCCTGTCCCACCGGGATCTGAACTGCGGGGACCTGATCCTGAGCAGTGGGAGGGTCCACAGGTACTGCCCTGGCTGCTAAGCGGGCTGCACCCCTCCCTCTGCCATAGCCTCGACCACGGCCTCGACCTCTAGCTGGTCCTGCTAGTGTCTGATCACCACGATCGGTAGCACGAGTCCTCACCATCTGTGAGAGAATGAAAACAACAGGAGTTCAGTTCCAGAATTCAACAGAGTCGCACGACAGAATTCAATAATGTGGGATTCTTCCAAAGAGTTCTGTAGCCTCTCGAAGATAAGTACAGACGTCTCTGTACCGATCCACAAGACTCTACTAAACCTGTTTATGACTGGTGAGACCTATTTAACCTAGCGCTCTGATACCATCTTGTCACGACCCGATTTCGGGGTCGTGTCTGAAGTTTAAAAACAATATTTGAAAGTAAATTAAAATCTCCAAACCTCGAATCTGGTGTCACTCAGTCATGAGCTGCTATATTATAAAATAAAGAAATGGAGAAATAGACAACATAGTCTAAAAATAAGAGCAACAGGTGGAATAAGAAAGAGAAGACGAGGTCGCGATCGCCAGCTGCTACCTCGAGAACTCCAATGAAAACTCTGACAACTGCTCAATATCCACTACCGGGTCCCGGTGTACCTGGATCTGCACACAAGGTGCAGGGGATAACGTGAGTACACCAACTAAGAAGTAACGAACCCAAACTATGGGTTGAGAGGTAGTGACGGACAAAACCTTAGAATTTACAATAAACAATATACAGAGTTTAGACATGCTAACAGTTTATCAGGATGAGTAAGTATGCCAAGTATGACAGTATACTCTACATGCCATCATAAAAATATATGTATAAAACCAGTATGGATATGCACATAGCGCTCACAACCCTCACACAATAGTCCACTCAATACCGTATATGGCTCTCAGGCCCAGGGAAAAGTCCATGCCGGAATGTACATAATCATTGGTGACCGTAGTCACTACGTACTGAGGAAAAAGGCCAATCCAGCCCCACGGAGAAAGTCCATCTCCGGATTACAACACTCGGACAAGATCCATGTCCAGGGACGATCCATCCCTCACATAACATCCACTTTGGACACAATCCATGCCTAGGGAAAATCCATCCCTCAACATCAACGCGCTCACTGGGGGTGTAAAGAATACGGAGGGACCCTAGTGGCCCAAGCGCCATATCAAGCCAATGAAGGCATGATTTAAGTATCGCTGCAGTGTGTAGTCCGATCTCATAACTGTCTTAATAACAGGCTCTCGGCCTTACTCAGTCATTACTCTCTAGTCTCACTTACATGGATCACAGATGCATCCATCAACCCGAAAAAATGATAAGTATGCATATAATTAACAATATTGAGACTGAGATATGCTACAATATGACTGAGTATATGAAATCAAATAATCACAAAATGAGACAGTAATATACGACCACTCGGGTCTCAGCATGGCGTGAAGCCTAGCATTTATACTTAACATGATTTCTAACAGGTTCACAATTACCACATTAACAGAAGCACAGATATCATCGGGGAATAACCACTAAGCGGTGCCACAGGGTAATCCAGGCCACAAATACTCGTTGCACGCTCGCACGCTCGCACGCCTGCACGCCCGTCACTTGGCATGTGCGTCACCTCAATTATAGTCATAAATCATTTAGCTCAGGGTTTCGAACCCTCAGAACCAAGTTTGGAAACGTTACTTACCTCAGAACCAGCTAAAATACTATTTTGCAGTGCCTTTGCTCTAAATTCGACCTATGAGTGCTCCAAATCTACCAAGTTCATATTTTTATCATCAAATTATGCTTAAGGAATGAATTGCAATTGAAAAGTACCAAATTTAGCTCAAAACCAGAAATTAGCCAAAACCTGACCTTCGGGCCCGCATCTCGAAACTCGAAAAATTTTATACCAAAATTTTCTTCATCATCTCATGAGTTCGTACATATAAAGAACGCTAAAATCGGAGTTCCTTTGACCCCTCAAATCGACCCCTAAAGGTCTCATAATCTTAAAGCCCTAACTCCACATTTTTCTACTGATTTTCATGAATTTAACACTGATGTTATGTTCCTTAATCACCTATAATCGAGTTTTAGGGTCCAAAATACTTACCTCAATGAAGAACACTGATTTCTCCTCTTCAGAATCGCCTCCAAGCTCTTTTCCCGTTCAAAAATGGTGTTAAAAGGTCTAATGGTCGCGGAGAGTTTATTTAAATACTGCCCAGTCCTTCCTTCACTGCGATCGCGGAAGTACTCACGCGATCGCAAAGAACAAATCCCCCAGGCCCTCCAAAGACCCTATACAATCACAGCACAAGCCATGCAATCGCGATTCAGTAGAACCTCAACCCACGCGATCGCAACCCAACACACGCGATCGCAAAGAACAGTTGACCCCACTCCCCACACGCCTGACTAACCCTACGTGATCGCACCAATGCATACGCGATCGCACTGACCAATGCTACATGCCTTCGCAATTGCACAACTTCTCACGAGATCGCGATTCACAAAAATGACCGGGCTCCAGGTTACTCTACGCGATCACGGGCCATTCCTCGCGATCGCAGTGAACAATGTGCTGCTGCACTTACACCAACAAAACAACAGATTCTCTAAGGCCTGAAAATGCCCGTTAACCACCCGAAATCAATCCCGAGCCCCTCGGGACCCCCAACCAAATTTACCAACACATCATAAATGATCATTCAAACTTAGTTTCACTCTCAAAACACTAAAAATAACATCAAAACACCAAAATCACATCGGATTCAAGCCTAAGAACTTTGAAATTTCTAAAATCCACCAACGATGCCGAAACTATCCAAAACAACTCCGATTGACCTAAAATTTTGCATACATATCCAAAATGACATTACAAATCTATTTCAACTTCCAAAATTCCATTCCGACCCCGGTATCCTATTTTCCACTGCCGACCGGAAATCACCAAAAACTAACTTTCGCCAATTCAAGCCTAATTCTACACCGGACATCACAAAAATATTCTGAACACACTCCTAAGTCCCAAATCACCTAACTAAGCCATTTGAGCCATAAAATCCACATTTCAAGGTTGTTTACCAATAAGTCAACTCTTAGTTGACTTTTCCAACTCTAAGGCTACTTTTTTTAAAGACTAAGTGACTAAATTCTCATTACAATTATTCTGATTCCAAGCCTACCAACTCTAACACATCAAGAACAGTTTAACCAAGCTATGACGAGGCAATAACAATAAATATAAATGTAGATTCTACGTAAGACCAACCGGGTCGTTACAATCCCGATTCTAACATGATGCGCAGAATAATAAAGAATTCAAATGGGATCATTGAAGAACAAGAAGATTCTTCAGTGTAAGGAATTATCTTGTGCTGCTTGTTCTCAACCAAAATTGGTTATTAAACCATCAGTAGCTAAAGTTGGGACTGGATCCCCTGCATTTCTGGAACGTATACAGGGTGATATATGTGGGCCTATATACCCTTCATGTTGACCATTCAAGTATTTTATGGTCTTGATAGATACATCTACAAGATGGTCGCATGTATGCTTCTTGTCAACTCGTAATATGACATTTGCGAGATTGTCGGATCAAATAATGAGGTTAAGAGCAAAATTTCCAGATTATGTAATTAAGACAATTCGTCTTGATAATGCTGGTGAATTTACATCTCAGCCCTTTACTGATTATTGTATGGCCACTGGAATAAAAGTTGAGCATCTGATTGCTCATGTTCATACTCAAAATGGTCTAGTAGAATCATTGATTAAACGCCTCCAATTAATAGCTAGATCATTACTAATGAGGATAAAACTTCCCCTTTGTCACGACCCAATTTCCCCTCCGGGAGTATCGTGACGGCACCTAGTCTTAGGGACTAGGTAAGCCTAACATTAATCGAATAACAACAATAATTAAATAACATCTAAGAATTTTGAAACAGAAAATCTCTATAAAATTTACAATCCCAAAATCGGTAGTACAAGTCATAAGCTCTATAGAGTTTGCTAGAAAACCTATAAAATACAACTGTTTCGAATTAAGAGGTGAACCGTGTAAATTCAAAATAAGAAGGTGACTCTGAAGTGTGCGAATGCAACAGCAGGTTTACATTGAGTCTCCACAGCAACAATCCGCCCAACTAGCTAATGATCAACTGACTTCGAAATAGCTAGATCTACACAAAAATGTGTAGAAGTGTAATATGAGAACACCACAGCGGTACCCAGCAAGTATCAAGACTAACCTTAGTGGAGTAGTGATGAGGAACAGTCAAGACACCCACTGGACTAAATAACCTGAACAATTATAAGTGTGAACACAACAGCGTATGATATCTATATAAAAATTACGCATAATGTCAATAATACGGAAATTTGCTGTAAGAAAGGAAAATAACAACTAACAGTGGAACAACACAAAAATGACAAAAAAGAATGAATGGGACACAGTCTAAATTCGGTGGTCACAGATAAAGGAAGGACAAGTAAAAAGTCTACAAAAACGATCGCTTCCACACCAGGTTTTAACTAATAAACTCCACGAGGTACTGAACCTTAGAATATTCACAACTCACAGGTCCCAATTCCCGAACCCTAACACTTGGTATCATGTGCTCTCATTACAATTTATAATCGCATTGACGACTCATGTGCCAAATAGAGTCATTCTCATATAGAAGGCAAGTAAACAAGGGTGTGCATCTACACTCAACAATATCAAGAAACCTCTTAACCGATAAGAGTGCTTAAGTACGTGTATGTTTGTACAAGTGTCTTAACATAGTTCATGCCAGCTAGTAAGTATAAGAAAAGAAATGGAAAGCACATAGAATATTTCCCACAACTTTTCACAAGATAAAGCTCACACAAGTAAGTATACCACTACACAAATATCAACAACAAGAATGCCCCCAGACCATCATAAGTCATCACAAATCAATCCCTGACATAGCGCACCTTGTGTGATACCATATTTTTCCCTATATTATTTTTAAAATGTATATATAGCTTCAACACAATGCATGAGCATCAATTAATATTTTTCATAATTTCTGCATTTTTTCTAAGGATTTTTATTAATTTATCACAGTATTTTATTTATATAAATAATTACTAATTGCATCACAAATGGTTTTATGTTAATTTTATTTGCTTAATTTTATTATTTATATCTATGCTAAGTTTTAATTGTTTCACGAATAGCCATGTTTACATTTTAGGGTTATAATTGCAATAACTTTGCAATAATTCCCCACAAGTGCATAATTACTTAATTTCACAAGAAAATAATATTTTGAATTTTTATAATATTAAGTAATTATTTTAAATTATTTTTATGCATCAATAGCATTATTGTTTATTAGCTATTTTATAAATTATTTATCAAATTAATTGGGTATTTAACAAATGACCTCTTTTAATTTAATTTCAATTTTTCGGATCTGGCCCAAACTATTACACTTAGCACAATTAAAATACCCATAACCCAATCTCCTATCTGACCCGCCCAACCCTAGATCAATTCCTGGCCGTTAATCTCAGAGATCAATAGTCTAGGATGTTGTTACCTTTTTTAGTTACTCCTAACACCCTAACCCTGATCATTTCCAAACCCCCGCCGCCCCTGTTTCCCTTCCCTCTTCCGTTCTCTCTCAAACTCTCCCCTAAAACCTAGCCGCCGTCACCGGAAAACCACCCGTTCATGGGGTTTCTCTGTAATTTTCGGCCCCTACCGACCTCTCACCTCTTCTGGTTGTTCGATTATGTTGATTTATGGAAGAATCTCGAAGAGCTTCAACCCAGATTTTATTCAAAATCGTTTCATAGGCCTACCTATGGCTATCTCTATTTGTGAGCATTATTTTCTCCGTGTTTATGGCTCGAATCTATGATTTTAAACCAGGTTCCTTTCATCTCTGTCATTTTTTTAAAAACCCTAATCTTATACTACTCGAATTTGTTCAGGTCCTTGTAGATATGAGATATTCTTAAGTTCTTTTGCTTTTTCTCTTTAAAACTTCCTGTGTTTCCTTACTATTGCCTCATTTTTTATCTTCTCTAAAAGCTAGGGTTTCATCCTTTTAAAGTTTTGCAAAGTACCAAGTTTTTAAGTGTTTAACCTTGATTCTCTTTACTTGCTCGATCGTTTCTCATGTCTATGCCCTAACCCTAGGTTTTTCTGCTTATTGCATTAATCACTTCAATAATTTTCCGTTATTGTTTATCTCTGTCAATCTATATATATGGACTGATTTTATTTAGGGTTCAAATATATTTTCCTTTTTAAATTAGTGCTTCTCTGTGATTTTACTTATTTTCCTTATTTGTGACTTTAATTAGTACTACTTGCCCTAATTAGACTATTAGTCTGATTTAGAGATTTAATTGACTCCTATATGGTCAGTAATTGATTTACTTACGTTATTTGAATCTCAATTTGAGTCGTTAAGGGATTCTCCCCAATTTAAGGGGTCCTTTCCAGATTCTTTTGTGTGAATTGATTGAGTTAATTCCTCAATTAACTGATTGATTACCTTGTTTTATAAACTCTGATTTATTCTTTACCTTATTTGTTTACCTTGCGAATTGCTATAAAACCTCCTTCTGGTTTTCTTTCAAGACAACGAACACATTCAGAAAGAAACACACACACACACAAACTCTTGCTCTTATTCAAACCTTTTTGTTACTTGTGTTTGTTACACTGTCTAGCCGGATGAAAGCCAAGGCTAGACTATTGGGTTTTGCATCCTTTTACCTTCATGTTTGAACTGGTATTTCTCTCATCTTATTGTAATTCATTACACTATGAAGTTTAAATCTTTGTGCTTTCCTGTCTATTGATCTACTTTTGTGTAGTTAAGTCCATGTCTTTCTTGTATATTAATTTCAATTAACATGACTACTTTTGTCTTTCATGTTTTGTTGATTAGCAATAACTACTTCTTTGTAGTTAAACTTTTTGTCTTTCCTGTTTATTGATCTCAATTAGCGTGACTACTTCTGTGTAGTAAGCATATGTCTTTCCTGTTTATTGCTTTAAATCAGCATGCTTATCTCTGTCATTAGGTCTTATTCTGTGTTATGTAATCTGGTTGTTATCATATGCAATTAAACCTATGTGCTTCCTATTTCTTGATCTTGACAAGCATGTCTATCTCTGTCATTAGGTGCTATTCAGTATGTTATGTAATTTGTTTGTCAACCCGTCTTTGCCTGCTTTATGTCTCTACTAACTAGCTTGCCTCAACTCTCATGAAATTGTCTTGTCCAGCATGTCAATATGGTTCATACACTCTAGCATGTTCTTATTTGATCCAGGATACTTATCCACTTGTTTCTCAACTAGCATGCCTTCATGTTTGTCCTGTTTTATATGTTCCTGACTTGTATGCTCCCAACCCCAGCTACCTTTCTCTATGTAGTTGTTTGATCATTATTCTGACCCCAGCATGCTATATGCTCACCTAGTGACAAACTAAGTCAAATGTAAAACTTTTCTTGAAGTAATCATGATTCTGTTTTGTCCAATGTTTGATTGCTGAAAATCTTTGAACTCAGAGTGCTGCAATGACTCTGTTTACTCCTATTTTTACTTCTGAACTGTTTTCCTAAAACTATTCCTATTTTCATATACTATTTTTAACTGCTACTCTTAGAATATCTAGGGTCCTGCCCCTCTAGTGTGAGCACTGCCTAGGAGTCCATGAGACTCCTCCAAACTCTGACACACTGGGGCTGGCAATTCCAAACTTGTTCACAAAACTGTTCTTTGAAAAGGTTCTGGTGTGAGCATTAACCGGGGTCCTTGAGGCCCTTGGGAACTTTGACACACCAGAAGCCATTTGGTGTATTATGGACTATTGGTGTACCTTAGACTTGTTTGAAGGCCTGGCTTCCAAGATTGACATTGGGCCTGATAAGACTCCCTATAGTATAGTGATCTTCATTATGTAATTCTTTTATATCTGGTCTGTAATAATAATTCTTGTAAAAATAGATATTGGGGTTATTAGTAAAACTGGGAGGGACTTTATATGTACATATTATTGTTGGGTTCGGGTAGAAATCATGCCTATAGGTTATTGTGGTGATTTATATGCATTAGAAATCATGCCCATAGGACTTGTCTCATTCTTTGAAATCCTGTATTTCACATTTTGCATTAGAAATCCTTCTTCTAGGTTATTTATCAATTCTGCATTAATAATTATGTTCTGAAACCATCATGTGTTCATTAGAGATCATGTCCCTAGGAATTCCCTTGTTGAATTTGTTTGAAAAATGGCTAACAACTTTATTCGCCTAGATATCATGCCTATAAAAAACAATCAGTTTCATCACTTAACCGTCATGCCTATAAGGAATAAGTATAAAAACAGTTTGACACTTTGATATCATGTTTGTAGAGACAAATATGTAAAATCAATTTCTGTGTTTATATGTCCTGAAGTAATGCTTGTGATAATTTTCAGTGCATAGACAACATGCCTATAGGGTCTGAACAGATAAAAATCTGTCTGTTATAAATCAATCGCTAGTTTGTTATTATGGTCTGATTCACGCTTAGATACTATGTCTATAGGATCCTGCCCAGTTATCACCAAAGCAGACCTATAGGTTGATTAAAGTTCTGAATTTTAAAACCATGTTTGTTTGATTACTTACAAACTGCCCAGATCCAATAAGTAATAAAATCAGTAGGCAAACTGATTAGGTATTCGCTGCCTCGTGTTAATAGAATGATGCATATCCTGCTTTGTGCTCATCTAAATATCCTGCTATAGGACTTTAAATCGTTTTAAGTTGTTTGTTTGGGGCGTGCAATTGTTTTGTTTACTTGTGGAGGTAAACCTGAGCCCTTAACTGCTCTTTATGTGACAGTCCAATTTGCTTTTGTTTGACACCTAGTTTTTTTTCTCCTTTTAAGCACCATAGGTGAGTCTAGAACTACCTTAAATAGAGGCCCTAAGCACCTCCAGGGCCATAGGTAAAGGAAGGGTAATGCACGCATAGGGTACATATTCGATGCTATTAGAACGCTTAGGTAATAATTAAGGGGAGGGTAATTGGGTAGTAAAGTATATGATGACCTGTGCACTAATGCTACGCGTAACACCTCTATTTGAGGAAAGTTTACCGAGTATTGTACAGAAGTGATCCTATAGGCTAATAAACTAGGACCCCCTTATTCCCGTTTTTAAATAATCTTTATTTGTTCAAGTTGCTTTATGACTACTTCACTTAAATTGAGTTTGGTCAGGAATCACCGTTGTGGACCTCGAGGGCTGCTTAACACCTTCCCCTCTAGGTAATTTCGAGCCCTTACCCAATCTCTGGTAACGTAACGGTTTATGATTTATTTTCTTTAGGTGCCCTAACGCACCTTAATCCGTTAGGTGGCGAATCTTCAAATTTCATACCCCATCCCAAAAGGAATGAGTTGTCCCAGAATGTCGAAACCCCGATTCCGCGAGGGAAAAAAGGGGGAGCGACAACATGGAAACTCTGCTGGGGATATTAGGCTCTTACTATAACGAACTTAATTTTGTGCGTGTTAGTCTTTAAGAATGTTTTACTCTGCTAATACGTGTGCACCCTTTCCGTTCCCCCTTTATGTGAATTTAATTGCCTATTTTCAAGCATTTATGACTTTCTTTACTACAGAAACTAACTTGTCTCCTTGTTTTCTTTATTAAACGCCTTTTTAATTATTAAATACCGCATTTATCATTTTTAACGTGCAAATACGTGACAACATGCTATTTACTGTTGCATAATCATGCTCAACATCATACTCCACTCGTGCGTAATCAATCCTATAGCAACGCTTGATGAGTGTTTGCGTCCTTCCTATATATCACCCTTTAAATTCGGAAAGGCTTATTTGCGGTAAAACTTGTCGATCAACGGTGCAGTCGATAGTTCCGTGCATTTCCCCCTTAAGGGGTCTGCTTGATGGTACCTGTCTAGACGTCTATAGAAACCTTACTCTGATTAATTGTACATGCATCATGGTCAAACCTAGCCGGGTTAATATGTTTTCCACATAATAACCCTTTAAGACGAACCTTATCCAAAAGTCCATCGGGTTTCCATAATCCCAATGGACGTGACCACGATCTGTGCATTAATTTGGAGAAATAAGTGCCAATATGCTAATCACTGATGTATAAGTAGTCGAATCTGGAGGGGAAAAGGGTCTAACCTTATTTGTTTTTTAGAAATGAGGCACGAAGTCCCCAGGTTCGGCATGGTCCAAATAACACCACCATTGTTGCTGGATTGGTGGGAGGACCTTTCGCCAAGTGACAAAGACCATGTAAAAAGGGTCCTCGGAAACTTACCCTCTTTACTGGATATCCAACCAAACAATATGTTAATCAAAGCGGCCACTATGTTCTGGGACGGAGAAAGGCCTGTGTTCCGTTTTGGCAACATAAAAATAACTCATCTCTTGGAGGAGATAGAGGCATTCTCTGGACTACCTTGGGACAGTCCGGGTTTATTGGTGCCGAAAAATCGTGCCGCTTGGGGGTTCTTGAACATGATGGGTTTGGAAAAGAACGATGATTTGTAGTGCCTAAAAGAGTCCTACATATCCTTTAACTATCTCTATGAACGATATGGTCATAGCAAATCCTATCATATCTTCCATGATGAATTCTCTATCACTTCCTTGGGTCATATTCACCACAGGGTTTTTGTGTTCGTTGTTTGCTTCCTGGGTATGATAGTATTTCCCAGCAAAGGAGACATGATTCACACTAGGCTGGCTATGGTAGCCAAGAACTTAATGGAGGGGATCAAGGGACAAACATATACCATTGTCCCTATGATCATAGCTAACATATATCGGGCTTTGGACCGCTGCTAGAAGGGGTTTAAACATTTCAAAGGTTGCAATTTGCTGCTACAACTTTGGTTATTGGAGCATCTCCAAAAGGGTCAATATCGTCAAGAGTTTCCACGAAGGGCGTGGAATGATCATATAGCCTTCCACAACCCTAAGATAATGACTTACATCTCATACAGGTTTGCTCAACCGGAAAATGCTACAGAATTGGCGCAGTTTTTTGACAATTTGACTGAGGAACAGGTTCAATGGATGTTCGAATGGTTCCCTACCAGTGAGTTCATCATCAGATCTAGGGACGCTCCGCACTTGGTGTTGATCGGGTTAAGGGTCATATACCCTTATGTTCCTATCAGGGTTATGAGACAGGCAAGCAGGAAGCAAATCATACCGCGAGTTTCTAAAATGGGTCATTACAGGGCAGATTTTTAGGATGATGACATCCCGTACAAATGTGAAGCTCAGCATATGTGGCATCTAAAGGTTATTGTGTAAAGGGACACCATCGAGCCAGAGAGGTACCACACAGGGCATGTACGCTTTTACCTATCATGGTTGGAAGACAACATAGCAGGGGTAGTTGATCTGGGAATCAGTCGAGGAAACAGGGTCATAGACGAAGTTGCTGAAGCCCAAGTGAAATACAATAAACTGTGCAAAAGGATTCATGAGTCCGAGGCCGAGCATCTGGAGCAACACAAAACTGATATGGAACTGATAAATGAATGGAGGGAAAGAACTATCAAATCTAATAAAAGGCTGGAGTATTTGGAGCAGGGTCTGTGAAGCTAGAGGGGAAGACGAGGAAAAGAGTTGCCGACTGCTAGAATGCTGAGGGAAACAAAGGAGGACATCTAGCGAGAGTATACCTATTGTTGGGCATGCAAGACGTGGGGAACCTGATCGACAGAGCCAAGAAGATCAAGTCTGGGGAAGGTCCTTCTAGAACCAAGTAGATTAGGTTTATCTGCTTTTTCAAATGTAATAAGGCCAAGTGCCAATAGTGACTTATCTTGTTTAGAGTTATTTTAGATTTATCTTCTTTTACATTAAGAAATGAAGAAATTATTGGCACTAAAATTCTCCAAATCAACTTGTTTCTAGGCCTACCTCGGGCGCAACGAGGCTCCCAAATTAGGACGCGAATTTACATTCCCGCACTATGTGTTTAGATATTGCAAATACTCTTCTTGGAACCCTTACTAACTGGGTTACTTTTTTTGTCTTTTCTTTCCTTCCTTTTTAATTATCCCCATTCCCCAAGGTTGGTTCACACATACTGGTATCATCACCTTATCATATCAGATCCAGGGGCCCTCCACCTTCTCCTCCTCCAAGTGTATCGAAAGGCAAAGGGAAAGCTAAAATGGATGATATGAATGGCATCAGAATAGACAACGTTGCACATATTGAGAACGGGGAAAATTCCGATGGTCGGGGCACTCAGGCCCCAAATGATTTGGTTTTACGGCTTGAGCAAAAGATACTTTCACTACAGGGAGAGCTTGAGCAGGTTCGTAACTTGGAGAATCTCTCCCTCACATTGAATATCCCTGACACCCAGAACCCTGCACCACCTCAGAACACACCCAACAAACACCCACAGAATCCTCCCGCACCTCACTAGTATACAACCCCTCCTCAAAATCAACATCTACATACTCAATACCCATAAAACACCTACCATACTCCCCAAGATACTCCAAAAATTATTCCCGAACCCTAAAACTCCACCAATGATCACCATTATACCCAAACTCCCGGTCACCAAAACAACCCCATATACGTAGAAACCCTACCTCACTCCACTCAACCAATCTCTTATACACCAGAATCCGCTGAGAAGGACCTGCTCATCAAGAACATAGCTGAAGAGCTCAAGAAGTTGACAACTCGGGTTCAGGGTGTTGAAGGGGGTAAAGGAATAGAAGGTCTGAACTATGAGGATTTATGCATACAAATGGATGTGGAACTACCATAGGGTTACAAACATCCCAAGTTCGAAGTGTTTGACGGAAGGGGTGATCCCAAGGTTCATTTGAGGACTTATTCTGACAAGCTTGTGGGGGTTAGAAAAGATGAAAGGATTCAAATGAAGCTCTTCATGAGGAGTCTTATCGGAGATGCCTTGTCCTGGTACATAAGCCAGAATCCTAAGAAGTGGGCCAATTGGGTGAGCACGGCGTCCAACTTCATGGACAGGTTCAGATTTAATACGGAGAACGCAACAGATGTTTTCTATATCCAGAACCTAAAGAAGAAGCCAACTGAGACTTTTCGTGAGTATGCTACTCGATGGAGGTCGGAAGCAGCCAAGGTTAGACCAGCATTGGACGAGGAACAGATGAATAAGTTCTTTGTCCGGGCATAGGATCCACAATATTATGAAAGGCTAATGGTCATTGAGAACCATAAGTTCTCCGATATCATCAAACTCGGAGAAATAATTGAAGAAGGTATTAAAAGCGAGATGGTGACAAATGTTGAGTCACTGCAGGCCACGAATAAAGCATTGCAATCAGGTGGTATATCGAAAAAGAAATATGTGGGAACAATTATGGTTGCCCGGGGACCCAAAACCCCATTTGTATACCAGACCCCTCCACTCACATACCAAACACCTCCACCCACATACCAACCATCACCTCCAAGATATTCCCAACCTGCTACCACCTACCACACCTATAACACCCAACCATCCTATTATCAGTCACCTCTAACTCGTCCAAACTACCAAAAACCCAGGCCAAATTTTGACCGCAAACCATCCAGACAGTACACCGCCATTGTTGAACCCATCGGCCAGTTATACGAAAGGTTGAAAGCCGATGGATATGTCACCCTTATTCCCGCTGTGGCCATGGATAATTCATCTCAATGAGTCAATCCAAACAAGACATGTGCATATTATTCCAGCATGAAGTGACACACTGTTGACGAGTGTCTCACCTTGAAAGACAATATCCAAACATTGATTGACAATAAGGTCATACAGGCAAAGGAAACTGCACCCAATGTCCCAACAATACTCTCCCAGATCATAGGGGTGGAGGGGTCAATACGATAGAAACTGATGAAGAGTGGGATCCCGAGGGATCAATAGGGCTTATTCGTGAAGGTGACGATCCTAAGAAACTGCAATCACACTCAATCCTATTGTGGTGCAGACACGGCCACCAATTGGAGTTGAGGTAGCTGCATCAGTTCCTTTAGAAGTAGAAGTAACTCCACCTGCAGCAATACTCACTCCATTTGAAGTGGAGGTGGACATACCTTTCATTGTAACGGTGGCATCCACACCACCCTTCAGTTCCAATGATGTACCTTGGGATTATGTGGCCGAGGCTAGAAGAAAGAGAAAGTCAAAGACAGAAGAATCTAGCATTGCACAAGCAATGACTAGAACAGGAAGGGTTTATACACCTGAACACTTAGGAGAAACCAGTGAGCAAGCTTCTAACAAACCGCCCATCATTGATACTGGTCCAGATGACCTCTAGAGGAAGGTACATGCAAGGGAGTACTCTGTCATTGATCATCTGAACAAGACTCTCGCTCAGATATATATCTTGTCGCTGATGCAAAATTCTGAGGCACACATGAGCGCTCTAATGAAGGTGTTGAGTGAATCATACGTACCCAACAACATCACTGGTGGAGAAATGGCCAATATGGTGGGGCAGGTGCTAGAAAGCCATAAAATCACCTTCCACGAAGACGAGTTGCTGCCTGAAAGGTTGAATCACAACAGGGCACTGCACATCACAGTGCAATGCAAAGATAAGTTTATTGCTAGAGTTCTGATTGACGGAGGATCCAACCTCAACATTTACCCAATGACAACATTGAAGAGGTTGGGCAAAGGCTTACATGAGATACGATAGGGAACTATGAATGTGAAAGCATTTGACGGGTCTCAAAGAGCTACCGTTGGAGAAACTAATCTCTGCCTGCATATAGGCCCTACATGGTTTGATGTTGAGTTTCATGTACTGGACATATCCGCCTCTTACAACCTGCTGTTGGGATGACCATGGATACACGCCGCTGGGGCTGTAGCATCTACTTTACATCAGGCCGTGAAGTTCGAATGGAACCACCAGGAAGTAATTATCCATGGAGATGAGAGAAACCCGATTTACACTAGTCAAACTATCCCGGTGATTGAAAATAGGAGAAGGTTAGGTGGATAAACCTACCATCGTATCGATTGAGTCGACGCGATTGAGAAAGATAAGTGGTGGAGTAGCAAGATAGCAAGCATGCTAGCATGGAGGGGAGATGAGCCCGGCAAGGAGCTTGGTACGAATCTTCAGGGCATCTCCAAACCGATACAGCCAAAGCACCATGGTACCACTTTTGGGTTGGTATACTAATACACCTGGCAAGAATACCAAGATTGGTCACCACCGTGGCATGGTCCATACTATCCACTTGAGCAGTCTGCGCCACACCTGAATCAAACCTTCCGGCAAGCCGATATCATATGGGAATCAGAGGAGGAAGAAGTGTTGGCGGCGTTGAGGAGTTTGTTCTCGGGAGACATTGACATGGACTGTTGTGTAATTGTCGAGGAGGAGGAGGAAGGCTCTACCATCCAAACTGTGGAGAGAGGAGCATTCCTCAAGAACTGGACGGTTAGACCATCAAGGGCCCGACGAGTCCCGGGGTAGCAAGGCTGAATGGCATTGTTTATTTTTCTAAAGAAATTATTTCCACTTTTGCATTTTTCTTTTGTCTTAAATAATATTTTAAAGGTTCCAAAAACATTATTTGAGTTATTGAAAATCATTTTGTTTGACATTTTTAAATGGCTTGATGTTTTATTATCACTATTTTTTTTCTTTCATATCTTTATCCCTACAGTATTACTATTTCTTATCTTGATGAACTGATGACTGTGACATGTAATGAGACAACACAACAAAAGGACAGTGATTCAGAAGAGGAAGATGTAATACCTAAATAGATCGTCAGAGAAGTAGAGAATTTTAAAAACAAACCCAAGTCCAACCTGGACGAAACTGAGATAGTCAACTTGGGAGATTCCGAAACCGTCAAAGAAACCTGCATAAGCATCCATTTGTCACCGTCAGAAAAAGAGGAGTACACTCGGTTCCTGAAGGAATATGAAGATATCTTTGTATGGTCGTAGTACGACGATATGACAGGGTTGAGCACATCCATAGTAACTCACAAGTTACCTACAAATCCAATGTGTCCGCCAGTGAAGCAGAAACTCAGAAAGTTCAAACCGGACATGAGTCTGAAAATCAAGGAAGAAGTCACCAAGCAGATCAAAGCCAAAGTCCTTAGGGTAGTTGAGTATCCAACTTGGCTAGCCAACACTGTTCTAGTTCTGAAGAAGGATGAGAAAGTTAGAGTCTGTGTTGACTATCGGGATCTAAACAGAGCAAGCCCCAAGGATGATTTCCCGCTACCAAACATACACATTCTGATCGACAATTGCGCCAAGCATGAACTCCAGTATTTCGTGGATTGCTTCGCCGGTTACCATCAGATCTGGATGGACGAGGGGAACACTGAGAAAACGGCTTTCATTATACCATGGGCTGTGTATTGTTAGAAGATTATGTCATTCGGCCTAAAGAATGTTGGGGCCACCTACATGAGGGCCATGACTACTATTTTTCATGACATGATACACAAAGAAATCGAGGTATATGTGGATGATGTCATCATTAAATCCAAGAAGGCCACAGACCACATAACAGACTTGGGGAAATTCTTCGACAGATTGCGAAAGTACAACCTAAAGCTAAACCCTGCAAAGTGTGCATTCGGGGTTCCCGCCGGAAAGCTATTAGGATTCATCGTCAGCCACTGGGGAATAGAATTGGATCCATCGAAGGTCAAATCCATCCAAGAATTACCACCGCCAAAAAGCAAGAAAGATGTGATGAGTTTCCTGGGACTCCTTAATTACATCAGCCATTTCATAGCACAGTCCATAGTAATATGTGAGCCGATTTTCAAAATGTTGAAGAAGGACGCTGCAGCTAGTTGGACCGAGGATTGTCAAAAGGCTTTTGACAAAATCAAGGGTTACTTATCAACACCACCAGTTTTGGGCCCGCCAGAGCCAGGTAGACCACTGCTACTTTACCTTGCCGTGCTAGATAGAGCTTTCAGCTGCTTACTGGGGTAGCACGACGAGATAGAAAGAAAAGAACAGGCCATCTACTACCTGAGTAAGAAGTTTAGACCTTCTGAAGCACGATATTCTCTGCTGGAATGAATCGGTTGTGACTTGGATAACTCAGAAGATAAGGCAGTACTTCTGTGTCTATACAACATATCTCATATCGAGAATGGATCCTTTGAAGTATATCTTTCAGAATCCTATGCCCACTGGCAAGCTGGCTAGGTGGAAAATCTTGTTGAGTGAATTCGACATTGTCTATGTAACTCAGAAAGCAGTCAAGGGACAGGCACTGGTAGACCACCTTGCTGAAAACCCTGTGGGAGGAGAATACGAACCCCTGAAAATGTATTTTCCTGATGAAGAGGTATCATTCGTAGGATAATACATTGTTGAAGCCTATGATGGTTGGAGAATGTTCTTTGACGGAGCGGCAAACTTCAAAGGAGTCGGCATTGCAGCCGTCTTGGTATCAAAAACTAGTCAGCACTATCCGGTATCTGCATGAGCATTCAGGAACTGCTAGTAATCAGTGATTCAGATCTACTTGTGCACCAAGTACAAGGAGAATGGGCTACCAAGAATTCCAACATACTGCCATATCTGCACCGTGTGCAGGAATTGAAGAAAAGATTCACAAAGGTAAAGTTTCGGCATGTTCCCAGAATTCAGAATTAGTTTGCCGATGCATTGGCCACTTTGTCATCAATGATACAACATCCAGGCAAGAACTTCATTGATCCTATCCCAGTAAGGATCTATAATCAGCCGGCATATTGTGCTCATGTCGAAGAGGGAACGGATGGAAGGCCTTGGTTCCACGACATCAAAGAGTATCTGGCAAAAGGAGAATACCCGGAGCATGCAAACCATACTCAGAAACGCACGCTTCAGAGACTATCCAATCATTTCTTCCACAGTGGAGGAACCCTATATAGAACAACTCCTGATTTGGGACTGTTAAGGTGTGTCGACGCAAAAGAAGCTTCTAAATTGCTCGAGGAGATACATAATGGGACCTGCGGCCCGCATATGAATGGCTTTGTCCTAGCTAAGAAGATACTTAGGGTCGGCTATTTCTGGATGACCATGGAGACAGATTGCATCCGGTATGTTCAAAAGTGCTACCAATGTTAAGTACATGCAGATATGATAAAAGTGCCACCAGACGAGCTTAATGCAACAAGATCGCCTTGGCCCTTTGCCGCCTGGGGAATGGACGTCATTAGTCTAATCGAGCCCACCGCCTCAAATGGGCATCGATTTATTTTAGTGGTTATCGACTACTTCACTAAATGGGTTGAAGCCGCATCTTACAAAGTGTGACTAAGAAGGTCGTTGCAGATTTTGTTCGCAACCGAATTGTCTGTCGGTTCGGGATTCCAGAGTCCATCATCACTGAAAACGCCGCCAATCTCAAAAGTGATATGATGAAAGCCATGTGTGAGACTTTCAAAACCAAGCACAAGAATTCCACAGCATATAGGCCCCTAATGAACGGAGCCGTGGAAGCTGCCAACAAAAACATCAAGAAGATACTAAGGAAAATGGTAGAGAATCATAAACAATGGCACGAGAAGTTATCATTCGCCTTACTGGGATACCGTACCACAGTCCGCACATCAACCGGGGCAACTTCCTATTTGCTGGTTTATGGTACTGAAGCTATTATTCCCGCCGAAGTGGAGATTCCCTCCTTGAGAATCATACAATAAGTTGAGCTTAGCGACGCAGAATGGATAAGGAGTCGTTATGAGCATCTAGCCCTCATACACGGAAAGAGGATGAACGCAGTATGTCACGGGAAACTTTATCAGAACAGAATGTCCAGAGCCTTCAACAAAAGAGTTAAGCCGAGACAGTTCGCACCGGGGCAATTGATGTTGAAGAAGATCTTCCCGCGTCAAGATGAAGCCAAAGGGAAGTTCTCTCCCAACTGGCAAGGTCCTTACATGGTTCACAGGGTACTGACAAGAGGAGCCCTCGTACTCGCAGAAATCGACGGAGAAGTTTGGCCAAAAAAATAATCAATTCAGATGCAGTCAAGTGATATTATGTGTAAACCATTTGTGCTTCTTCACATGATGTAAATTGAACTACACTCGACCTGATTCCCGTTTAAGAGGGGATACATAGGCAGCCCTGTGGGTTCGGTCACAATTCAATAAAATTTCCATTTCCTCCATAATCAGAAACTGGGGCACAATTTTGAGGACCCTCAAAATTCCGAAGCAAGTTCAGCCAATCGCAGCATATAAAGCAGTCAGAAGCGTTATTCAGTTAACTGGGGCAGAATTTTGAGGAGGACCCTCAAAATTCTACGGCCTAAGCAGTGTCACTGGTTCATCTAACCAATTTCTAAAACTATATTTTACTATGTCTATGAAAATTATGCATGCTTGCTTTTGAACATAAACCCTGCTTTAGCAAACGCTACCCCGATAATTTGAATAGGGTCTTCAAACGGAACAGAGCAAAGCAAGCAAGAAGACGAAGGCACGAACCAACCTTCCCCTGCAAAACTCACGACTTTTCTTTGAACGCAGGAATAAGGAATATGCACACCTTGGAATCACGACCTTTGTAGCAATAAACATACCAAACTCACTTCCAGCTAAAAAATACTCTGCTATCACTTATTATTCGTTGCATGATACTAAACTCTTTCTTAATATTGTATGAGGCTAATCCCTTCCTCCCTACTTGCATAAGGCTAAGCTCTGCCTTCTATTCGCATGAGACTAAGCTCTGTCTCAATCTTGCATAAGGCTAAGCTCTGCCTTCTATTTGCATGGAACTAAGACATGTCCCGAATCTTGAATGAGGCTAAGCCTTGCCTCTCTATCTTTCATAAGGCTAAGCTCTGCCTTCCATCTGCATGAGACTAAGCTCTGTCTCAATCCTGCATGAGCCTAAGCCCTGCCTCCATATCTGCATAAGGCTAGGCATTTCCTTCACTCTGTATGGGACTATGCCCTGTCCCGAATCTTGCATGAGGCTAAGCACTGCCTTCTCTATTTGCATAAGGCTAAGCATTTCCTTCACTCTGCATTGGACTAAGCCTTGTCCCGAATCTTGAATGAGGATAAGCCTTGCCTCTCTATTTGCATAAGGCTCAGCACTGCCTTTACTTTGCATGGGACTAAGCACTGTCCCGAACCTCGCACGAGACTAAGCACTGTCTCTCTGCATTATCTATTCTCTTCTTTCGGGCTAAGCTCTTCCCTCAACTTCAAACAAGACTAAGCCCTGTCTTGTCGCTTCTAGCATCATGTCTTTGCACTTCATGGGCTGAAATATCGCCAACTTGTCTGAAGGCGTCATAGTCTTAAGGAACCATCCTCATAGTCGGAAGACACCATGCCATGGCCTAAGGATCTCTCGAACTTGCATATCATTATTCAAAGGCGTCATGGTTCGGAGGCACCATTTTCATGGCCCGAGAACATCATCTCATGGCCTGCGAATCCCTTACTGCACAATTCATGGACCAGGACATCCTGGTCAAAGGACGTCATCCTCAACTGTCCGAAGACAATTCTCATGGTCTGAAGGAAATTTGCATCATGTTTAAATTTACGAAAATTGTACGTACATGCTGCAGTGCATCTTCTGATTTGCAGGTAACCCGATGAGTAACCATTATCCCAATAGGAGCAATCCTGCTCCAGTTCCTTCATACTATTTCAAACCTGACCGCTCACCGTAACCATTCCACCTATTCCAAAACCTTGTGTCCATTCTTGTGATAACTTCATCGGTATATTCCACCGATGAAGCCAGAACTACACACGGCCTGATTCTTGTAAAACCAGGGATATGTAGGCAGCTCGAAAATCGGAGTGCGCCTATGTCTCTCAAATCACCCTACTGGATCAAAATTGGCCATCATATCTTTACCCGGCAATTCTTTCATCCTTCCCGGGTAAAGAGGGGCTGTTGATACCTAATTTTTCCCTATCTTATTTTTAAAATGCATATATAGCTTAAAAACAATGCATGAGAATCAATTAATATTTTTCATAATTTTTGCATTTTTTCTAAGGATTTTTATTAATTTATCCCAACATTTTATTTATATAAATAATTACTAATTGCATCACAAATGGTGTTATGATAATTTTATTTGCTTAATTTTATCATTTATATCTATGTTAAGTTTTAATTATTTCACGAATAGCCATATTTACATTTTAGGGTTATAATTGCAATAACTTTGTAATAATAGCACACAAGTGCATAATTACTTTATTTCACAAGAAAATGACATTTTGTATTTTTATAATATTAAGTAATTATTTTAAATTATTTTTATGCATCAATATCATTTCTATTATTTATTAGCTATTTTATAAATTATTTAACAAATTAATTAGGTATTTAACGAATGGCCTCTTTTAATTTAATTTCATTTTTTCGGATATGGCCCAAACCATTACCCTTAGCCCAATTAAAATACCCATAACACAATCTCCTATCTGACCCGCCCAACCCCAGATCAAATCCTGGTCGTTGATCTCAGAGATCAACGGTCCACGATGTTGTTACCTTTTTTAATTACTCCTAACAGCCTAACCCTAATCATTTCCAAACCCCTGCTGCCCCTTTTTTCCTTCCCCCTTCCGTTCTGTCCCAAACTCTCACCTAAAACCTAGCCGCCGTCACCAAAAACCACTCGTTCATGGGGTTTCTCTGTAATTTCCAGCCCCTACCCGCCTCTCACCTCTTCTGGTTGTTCGATTATGTTGATTTATGGAAGAATCTCAAAGAGATTCAACCCAGACTTTGTTCAAAACCGTTTCATAGGCCTACCTATGTCCATATCCATTTGTGAACATTATTTTCTCCGTGTTTATGGCTCGAATCTATGATTTTAAACCAGGTTCCTTTCATCTCTGTCATTTTTTAAAAAACCCTAATCTTATACTACTCGAATCTGTTCAGATCCTTGTAGATCTGAGATATTCTTAAGTTCTTTTTCCATTTCTCTTTAACACATCATGTGTTTCCTTACTATTGACCGATTTTATCTTCTCTAAAAGCTAGGGTTTCATCCCTTTAGAATTTTGCAAATTACCAAGTTTTAACTGTTTAACCTTGATTCTCTTTACTTGCTCGGTCGTTTTTCATGTCTATGCCCTAACCCTAGGTTTTTCTGCTTATTGCATTAATCACTTCAATATTTGCCCGTTATTGTTTATCTATGTCAATCAATATATATTGACTGATTTTATTTAGGGTTCAAATTATATTTTCCTGTTAAAATTAGTGCTTCTCTGTGATTTTACTTATTTTCCTTATTTGTGACTTTAATTAGTACTACTTTCCCTAATTAGACTATTAGTCTGATTTAGGGATTTAATTGACTCCTATATGGTCAGTAATTGATTCACTTACCTTATTTGAATCCCAATTTGAGTCGTTAAGGGATTCTCCCCAATTTAAGGGGTCCTTTCTGGATTCTTTTGTGTGAATTTATTGAGTTAATTCCTCAACTAACTAATTGATTACCTTATTTTATGAACTCTGATTTATTCTTTAACTTATTTATTTACCTTGCTAAGTGCTATATAAACCTCATTCTGGTTTTCTTTCAAGACAACGAACACATTTAGAAAGAAACACACACATACACACAAAAACTCTTGGTCTTATTGAAAACTTTTTGTTACTTGTGTTTGCTACAATGTCTAGCCGGCTGAAGCCAAGGCTAGATTATTGTGTTCTGCATTCTTTTACCTTCTTGTTTGCTATTTTAACACGTATGTCTCTCCACCTATTGTCATTCATTATGCTATGAAGTTTAAATCTATGTGCTTTCCTGTCTATTGCTCTACTTCTGTGTAGTTAAGTCCATGTATTTCCTGTATATTGATTTCAATTAACATGACTACTTCTCTCTTTCCTATTTTGTTGATTAGCAATAACTACTTCTGTGTAGTTAACTTTTGTCTTTCCTGTTTATTGATCTCAATTAGCATGACTACTTCTGTGTAGTAGGCCTATATCTTTCCTGATTATTGCTTTAAATCAGCATGCTTATCTCTGTCATTAGGTTTTATTCAGTGTTATGTAATCCGGTTGTTATCATATCCAATTAAACCTATGTGCTTTCTATTGCTTGCTCTTAACCAGCATGTCTATCTCTGTCATTAGGTCCTATTCAGTATGTTATGTAATTTGTCTGTCAACCTGCCTTTGCCTGCTTTATGTCTCTTCTAATTAGCTTGCCTCAACTCTCATGAAATTGTCTTGTCCAACATGTCAATATGGTTCATACACTCTAGCATGTTCTTATTTGATCCAGGATAATTATCCACTTGTTTCTCAACTAACATGCCTTCATGTTTGTCCTGTTTTATGTGTTCCTGACTTCTATGCTCCCAACCCCTGTTGCATTTCTCTGTGTAGTTGTCTGATCATTATTCTGACCCCAGCATGCTATATGCTCACCTAGTGACAAACTAAGTCAAATCTTGACAAAGTGAAACTTTGCTTGAAGTAATGATGATTATGTTTCGTCCAATGTTTGATTGCTGAAAATCTTTGAACTCAGAGTGCTGCAATGAATCTGTTTACTCCTATTTTTACTTCTGAATTGTTTTCCTAAAAGTATTCCTATTTTCATACACTATTTTCAACTCCTACTCTTAGAATATCTAGGGTCCTGTCCCTCTAGTGTGAGCACTGCCTAGGAGTCCATGAGACTCCTCCAAACTCTGACACACTGGGGCTGGCAATTCCAAACTTGTTCACAAAACTGTTCTTTAAAAAGGTTATGGTGTGAGCATTAACCGGGGTCCTTGAGGCCCTTGGGAACTTTGACACACCAGAAGCCATTTGGTGTATTATGGACTATTGGTGTACCTCAGACTTGCTTGAAGGCCTGGTTTCCAAGATTGACATTGGGCCTGCTAAGGCTCCCTATAGTATAATGATTTTCATTATGTAATTTATTTATATCTGGTATGTAATAATAATTCTTGTAAAAACAGATATTGGGGTTATTAGTAAAACTGGGAGGGACTTTATATGTACATATTATTGTTGGGTTCGGGTAGAAATCATGCCTATAGGTTATTGTGGTGATTTATATGCATTAGAAATCATGCCCATAGGACTTGTCTCATTCTTTGAAATCCTGTATTCACATTTGGCAATAGAAATCCTGCTTCTAGGCTATTTATCAATTCTGCATTAATAATCATGTTCTCAAACCATCATGTGTCCATTAGAGATCACGTCCCTGGGAATTCCCTTGTTGAATTTGTTTGAAAATTGGCTAACAACTTTATTTCGCCTAGATATCATGCGTATAGGAAGAACATAAAAAAATCAGTTTCATCACTTAAACGTCATGCCTATAAGGAATAAGTATAGAAACAGTTTGACACTTAGATACCATGTTTGTAGAGACAAATATGTAAAATCAATTTCTGTGTTTATATGTCCTGAAGTAATGCTTGTGATCATTTTCAGTGCATAGACAACATGCCTATAGGGACTAAACAAATAAAAATCTGCATGTTATAAATCAATCGCTAGTTTGTTATTATGGTCTGATTCACGCTTAGATACTATGTCTATAGGATCCTGCCCAGTTATCACCAAGGCAGAACTGTAGGTTGATTAAAGTTCTGAATTTTTAAACTGTGTTTGTTTGACTACTTACAAACTGCCCAGATCCAGTAAGTAATAAAATTAGTAGGCAAGCTGATTAGGTATTCGCTGCCTCGTCTTAATAGAATGCTACATATCCTGCTTTGTGCTCATCTAACTATCCTGCTATAGGACTTTAAATCGTTTTAAGTTGTTTATTTGGGGCGTGCAATTTTTTTGCTTACTTGTGGAGGTAAATCTGAGCCCTTAACTGCTCTTTATGTGACAGTCCAATTTGCTTTTGTTTGACGCCTAGTTTTGTTTTCTCCTTTTAAGCACCATAGGTGAGTCTAGAACTACCTGAAATAGAGGCCCTAAGCACCTCTAGGGCCATAGGTAAAGGACGGGTAATGCACGCATAGGGTACGTATTCGATGCTATTAGAACGCTTAGATAATAATTAAGGGGAGGGTAATTGGGTAGTAAAGGATATGATGACATGTGCGCTAATGCTACGCGTAACACCTCTATTTGAGGAAAGTTTACCGAGTATTTTACAGAAGTGATCCTATAGGCTAATAAACCTAGGACCCCCTTATTCCCGTTTTTAAATAATCTTTATTTTTTCAAGTTGCTTTATGACTAATTCACTTAAATTGAGTTTGGCCGGGACCCACCGTTGTGGACCTCGAGGGGTGCCTAACACCTTCCCCTCAAGGCAGTTTGAGCCCTTACCCAATCTCTGGTAATGTAAACCGGTTTATGAGTTATTTTCTTTAGGTGCCCTAACGCACGTTAATCTATTAGGTGGTGACTCTTCAAATTCCATACCCCATCCCAAAAGGAAATGAGTTGTCCTAGAATGTCGAAACCCCGATTCCGCGAGGGAAAAAAGGGGGAAGAACACCTTGTCTCGCCATGTGTGCAATAATAAAGTGAATGCCTGCCTTGTCTCGCCATATGTGCATAATAATGTTTCCACCTTGTCTCGCCACAAACGCAACCACATATATATAGCCCGCCTTGTCACACCGCATGTGTAAATATCAATAGTAACAATAGTGCGGCAAAAACCTCGTGCAACCCCATAACAAAAACCGCACGACAGAAACCTCGTGCATCACAATAACAACAATCGCACGGCAGAAACCTCGTGCATCACAACTACAAGTACAATAGAAACAATGACAATAATACAAGGGTACGACAAATAAATCAACTCAGAAATTCCAGAACTCAAGAAACGGAAGAACTAGTTCACAAGGAGTAGCCATAATAGAGAATGCTAGTCATAATAAGAACAACTCAACAAGAAAGGAAATAATATGTAACAATGGTCCACAATGTAAAGTTCAACAAGGGAGCAAACACAAGTCGACTAATTTCCAAATAAAGACAAGTCAACTAAGATATAGGATATCTAAACTTCTTTTAAGGTTGGGCAATTACGAAAGAGATACAACAAACTTAATTAAGTATAAGCAGTGGAAAGATAATCATAACCTCAATAAGGCTAAACAATTACAGAAGAGATAATAATAATTCCAAATAAAAAGCAGTTATGAAAAGATAGTGTGGCAATAAAAGAGGTAAAAATCTCCAGTATGTCACATAAGAATCAAATAGGTAATAAGAGTGGATCATGAAGCAATTAATCCCAATTAGCAGGTAAAGTGAAACTAGTAATTATGGAAACTTAATCATAACGAAAACAACTTCATACTCAGTGAATACAACCTAAGAACCCTAAAATACCAACTTTCCACAAATAAGCCCGAGCACATGCTCGTCACCTCATGTACACGGACTACAATTAGCATAGAAGACCCAAATCCTAAGGGGTAGTTTCCTCCACATGAAGTTAGGCAAGATACTTACCTCAAGGAAGACAAACCGATACTCAAAACGAACTTCTCGGGTGAAATGACCTCCGTATGGCTCAAATCTAGCCAAAATAACTTCAAAGCATAAATAAAACTCATAAAAAACTGTTCCGGATCATAAAGCCTGAATATTATCAAAATCTAAAAATTGGCCCAAAAGTCGGCCCCCGGGTCTGCACCTCGGAACCCGATAAATTTCATAAAATCCGAACACTCATTCCTATACGAGTTCAACCATACTGAAATTATCAAATTACGACACCAATTCATCCCTCAAATCATGATTTTTTCATTTTCTTCAAAAATCCTCATTTTCCTCACTCAAAAACACTAATTAAATGATAAAATCATGGAATATAATAAATTCTAGGTGAGGTACACTTACCCAATCGATTTTCTTGAAAACCCCACAAAGAATCGCTCAAAATCGAGCTCTACAAGTCAAGATATGATAAAAATGGCCTAAACCTTGATTTGGAAGATATATTCTGCTGCCAAGGCATTAAGGCATAGCGAACGCAGAAGAAGGACCGTGTTCGCGAAGAAGAAAAAGATTGCTGCCCAATTTGTACTTCGCGAACGCGATAACAAGCTCGCAAACACGGAGAAGGAAAGTCCGGTGGACTAAGGACTACTCTTCGCGAACGCGTGAAGTAGTACGTGAACGCGAAGGGTGGAATGGCATAACTTCACGAACGTGGGAAGATGAACGCGAATGCATAGAAGGGAAGGGCAGGCTTCCACGATCGCAGAAGGAGGCATGTGAACACGAAGAACAAATGTTCCTTACTCCAAAATTACACTACGCGAATGCAGAGGAATTGACGCGAACGAGAAAGAGAAAACCAGATGACAGAATCATCAGTTCAAAAATAGAAGGAAATGACCGTAGCCCATCCAAAACACACCCAAGGCCCCTGGGACCCTGTCTGAACATATCAATAAGTTCCATAACCTAACACGGACTCGCTCAAGGTCTCAAAGCATATCAAACAACGTCGAAACTACGAATTGCACCATGAATCGAGCTTATGAACTTTTAAATCTTCCAACTTCTAAAACTCGCACTGAAACCTATCAAATCAACCTGGAATGACGTCAAATTTTGCAGGAAAGTGATAACTAGGGATTTTAACCTATTATTTGCTCTCTTTTACTTGTGTTTTAGGCCAAAAATGCTTAAAGGTGTTCCCAGAAACTAATAAAATATACTTGCTTGCAGGAGTTATTCAAAATGAGCCAAAGGAATCAAAATCAAATCACAAAGAAGTCTAAAGTTGAACAAAAATCAAGACTAGACAAAGAGGCATGCAGTGCGGACCACACAAATATTGTGCGGCAATGATAAAAATATGTGGTACATGATGCGTGGCTAGAATTCATGGTTTAACACATTATATGCCTTACATTTTATGTGCGTTAATGATAAAAATACACTTTTTATGTGCATAATGGAGTCTATTTCATGTGCAGGTGCATTGGAGATGGAAACCGAGCTAAATGGATGCATGAACGTCAAAAATACGCTCAAGAGTCGAAAAGGAGTGACCCGGGCTATAGCCGGGCGTTTTGGCCTTAAAGCCAGGCCAACCCGAGCGTTAGTGGGGCGTTTGGCCCCTAAAGCCAGGGTCAGCCTGGCGTTAGTGGGGCGTTAGACCCCTAAAGCCAG
>ML430254.1:0-40318 GCA_005239525.1 Nicotiana knightiana | reverse complement strand
ATTGCTCGAGGACGAGCAAATGTTTAAGTGTGGGGTATTGATCCGAGACTAGAATTCATAGTTTAACATGTTATATGCCTTACATTTTATGCACATTAATGATAAAAATACACTTTTTATGTGCTTAATGGAGTTTATTTCATGTGTAGGTGAATTGGATATGGGAACAGAGCTAAAGGATGAAAATACGTCGAAAATACGCTTAGGGGTCGAAGAGGAGACACCTGGGCGATAGCTGGGCGCCAGAGCCCAAAAGCCTGACCCTACCTGGCGTTAGCCAGACGTTAGGGCTGAAACGTCAGCCCTACCCTGGCGTTAGCCAGGCGTTAGGGCTGAAACACCAGCCCTAGCTTGGCGTTAGCCAGGCGCCAGGGCCCAAACGCCAGGTCCCAGTTTCGGTCAATTCCGAGTTTTGACAAGTTTAAGTGTTTCCCGCTTGGAATAGAAGTCTCCTACACGGTTAGGGTTCGCCCTAACCATATAAATAGACCCCAAAAACACTACTTGAAGGAGGATTCGAAGGATTCAAAAGAGGAACTCATCAAAGTGAAGGAAAACCTGTAGATTACTACTCAGCAAAGCAAAAACATTGATTTTTATCTCCTTAGTTCATTACTCTGTAATTCAATTATGCAAGTTATTTTCGATTTGATATTTATGAATATGAGTAGCTAAGTTTCTTAATCTAGGGTTTTGGTGGAACCCGTTGGGGGACAAACTTATGGTGATATTAATATAGTTTTGATTGGTTGTTTAATCTCTGTTTGTTCAACTACGTTCTTGTTGAAGTTAATTGAATGGCCATCAATTAGCTGTACCTAGTTAGTATATATATACTTGAGAGAGAATGCATATTTAGGTAATTGTTGAACAACACCACTCCCAGAGTATAGACGAAAGTCATAACCGAGGGTATAGAAGTTGGATTAGAAATAACGATACTTTGGGTGAAATCTAAAGTGAACTGTAATGCAATCTAGCTAGTGTAACTTGAGAGAGTGCGTTTAGTAAAATATCATAATTACTTGAGAGAGATTTATGGTATATAGAGTGTTCATGATTGATATAGATAATTAGTCAAGCTATAAGACATATCCGAGAAGTAAGTTTACCAACGAGGGATACCATGACCTTAGACCTTTATTATCATTGTTTACATCATATCGTTAGTAATTGTTAGTTTATCATTATTGTCAATAGAATTAGTTAAACATCTCCAATTGATATTCAAAAGTCTTGAGAAACTTGATTAAGCAACAGTTTAGTATTTTAAAGACTGAATTGATACGTAAATTCCCTGTGGGATCGACTCTGGGCGTAATACCCCGGATTATATTTGCAACGCCCGCTTAGTCTTTTATTAGACATAGTTGAGCGTGATCAGTCATCTTTTGAGTTAGTTCATTATGATGTTTGGGAACTGTGAGAATGCACGGGAAAATATATTATTCACATCTCTTAACAATGATACAATAGGCCCTACATATATAATACATGTCCTACTCCTAATACATATGGGATTAGGGTTATTTACTACTATTTAACTACCAAACTAACACTCCCCTCAAGCTGGTGCATATGAATCATATGTACCGAGCTTGTTAAATATATAACTACGAGGACCAGTGAGGGACTTGGTGAAAATATCAGCAAGCTGATCATTCGACTTCACAAATTTAGTAGCAATATCTCTTAAGAGTATCTTTTCTCCGATGAAGTGACAATCAATCTCAATGTGTTTAGTCCTCTCATGGAACACCGTATTTGATGTAATATGAAGGGCATCCATTGCTCGATATTCTGCTTCTGCACTAGATCGAGTAACTATATTTTGTTTCTTGCTCTTCCAAGACACCAAATTGCCTCCTACAAAAACACAATATCCAGACGTAGAACGTCTGTCAGAAGGTGATCTTGCCCAATCAGTATCTGAGTATCCAACGATCAGCTCATGGCCTCGATTCTCAAACACTAACCCTTTGCCTGGAGCCGATTTTATATACCGAAGAATGCGGACAACTGCATCCCAATGACTATCACAGGGAGAATCTATAAAATGACTTACAACACTCACAGGAAAAGAAATGTCAGGTCTAGTCATTCTGAGATAATTTAATTTACCAACCAGCTGCATATATCTTACAGGATCACTAAGCGACTCCCCATGTCCTGGCAGAAGTTTAGAATTCGGATCCATCGGAGTGTCAACCGATCTACAACCTGTCATTCTTGTCTCCTCAAGAATGTCTAAGGCATACTTCCGTTGTGATATCACAATACCTGAGCTAGACTGAGCGACCTCAATACCAAGAAAATACTTTAGTTTGACCATATCCTTAGTCTGAAAGTGTTGAGAGAGATGTTGCTTCAATTTAGTAATACCATCATGATCATTGCCGGTAATAACAATATCATCAACATAGACCACCAGATAAATACAGTGACACGAAGCAAAATACCGATAAAATACAGAGTGATCAGCTTCACTCCGAGTCATGCCAAACTCCTGGATAACTGTGCTGAACTTACAAACCAGGCTCGAGGAGACTGCTTTAGACCATAAAGTGACCGGCGCAAGCGACATACAAGGCCACGAGACTCCCCCTGATCAATAAAATCAGGCGGTTGCTCTATATAAACTTCATCCTCAAGATCCCGTATTCAGTATTGTTTCCCCAGTCACCCTTATACTCTCTTACCCTTCGTGTTTTTAGGATCACTTGTTTCGTTCATAACTTAGCCCCTGGGAAAGATTAGTTAGCTCCTCATGCTCTCAAGTGTGTCTTCCTTGGTTATTCTTGTGTTCAGAAAGGATATTGTTGTTACTCACCTGATCTTCGTAAGTACCTTATGTCATCAGACGCCATATTTTTTGAGTTTAAACCTTGGATTAAAGAGAGGTCTATAAAATTATCACCAAATAACAGAAAGAATCAATTGAAAACTCCTTGAAACAGACTAAAGAGACATTGTTTTGCCGGCAAATTACTGTAGCTGCCGGAAAACAAACAGTGTAGTCACCAGAAAAACTCAAGGTTGTCAGAATCAAATTAAAACAGCATGGGTAGGGTCGGAATTAGTAGGCGACCCAACTGATCTGAAGAAACTTTTTCAAAAAATGGTCGGAACTGGCTGTACGCTCCGGCGCGTGGGAGCGCGTGAGGAGGATGCTGCCGGAGATTTTTACTGGGGTTTGGTTGCCGGGAAGTGGTGACTCTTGTGGTAGTGTTGGATTTTTCACAAGACTGACAGAGACAAACGGCCTTGAAAAATTTGCCGGAAAAAGGCTTCCGGTGACTGATTTCTCTTCCCGGAATCGCTGAAAATTATGCACAGTAATAAATCTCTCACGATTTCTCTGATACCATGTGAGAATGCACGGGAAAATATATTATTCACATCTCTTAACAATGATACAATAGGCCCTATATATATAATACATTTCCTACTCCTAATACATATGAGATTAGGGTTATTTATTACTATTTAACTACCAAACTAACAAAGACTATGTCTTGTTGTTTGTAAAACTGGACATAAGTATTTTGTCATTTTTTAGATGATTTTTCTCAAGTAACTTGGATTTACTTTATGAAGAACTGCTCTGAAGTGTTTACTCACTTTTCTCACTTCTGTGCTGAAGTCAAAACTCAATTCAATATTTTGGTGTATATTCTAAGGAGTGATAATGCTAAAGAATACATGTCAGTGGTACAACAAGAGATAACATGTATACTATATTAGTATTTATGTGTAGATACACACTCTTAAAATGGAGTGGTTGAGAGGAAGAATAGGCATCTACTTGAGACAGCTCGGGTACTTCAATTCCAAATGGAAGTTCATAAATAGTTCTGGGCTGATACGGTCTCGACATCTTATGTAATGTCCATGATGGAGGGCGGGATAATAAGGGCGGATCAAGCAGGATTGGCAGACTTCTTGGCTGACAAGTTTATGAAGAAGGCGTGTATATGTCACCTTAGACGTATTCCACATCGGTATGAGAGAGAAAAGTGAAGAGCTTTATAAATCATGACATAAGTTCACATCGTACGCGCACTTTTGGGGCTCGAGGTAGCGTAACCCAAAAAGATAAATTCGTGCGAGCCTAGGCCCAAAGCGGGCAATACGTGTCATGGGCTTGGATCGTGAAAAATATAGTATTAGAGTTGAATCTCCCTTAGTATGATGGTGGGACAAACCTCGTCGAGGATGCTGAGTCCCAAGAAAGAGAGAATGTGATGCCTATGACGGAGAGCAGACTGATAAGGGTAGGTTGATGATGACGGGTCAAGCAAGACTGAAAAACTTCTTGGTTGGCAAGCTTCGGAAGAAGGGGTTCACATGTCACCTTATGCGAATCCCATAGCAGAATAGGAGATGAAAGTGAAGAACTTTATAAGGCAGGTGGCAAGTTCACATGATACACCCGCTTTTAGGGCTCGAGGCGGTGTAGTCCAAAAATACAAATATGTGTGGGTCTAGGCCCAACGCGGATAATACGTAACATGGGATTGGGTCGTAACAACTTATTTTCTGATTAATCGCATGCCGTCTATTGCACTTCGTGATAATGTGTCTTATAGTGTTTTTTAAAAACAAAATTCATTATTTTCTGCGGAACCTAAGGTATTTATATGAACATGTTATATTCGAGATGTTCGATCATATGTTACCAAGTTGGATCCCAAAGCATTAAAATGTATTTTCCTGAGCTATCGCCTCTCAGAAGGGGCATCAGTGCTATTCTAATGAACTTGACAAATATCTGATGTCAACTGATGTGGTATTTTCAGAGACTATAGCATTCTTCTATACACCTTCCATTTCTACAAGGGGGAGGAAGATTGGTGTTTAGTATATCAGGTCACCAGTGCTTTGACATAACAACTAGATGATGTTCGTCCATAACCTTGTTGTTCTATTAAGCACCAAGCGATTATTGTGCTGTTAACACCTCCTCCAACTATGTTAGTAAGACAACTAATTATTAAAATTTACTCGCAGAGGCGAGAGACAAATGATACATATCTCGCAATAGTTCCTTTGTCATCAGATCCTCCTTTGCCTGACCATATAGAAAACCTTGACCTTCTTATTACTTTTCGCAAAGGTACACGTACTTGCAAGTCCACATATTTCATTGCTAATTTTGTTTCCTATTATCTCTTATCCTCTACGTCTAGATCTACGATTGCTTCTTTGGACTCCATCATGACACCCAAAATATTGAAGGACGCTTTGAATCATCTCGGACGGTTTGATGCAATGCTTGAGAAAATACATGCCTTAGAGGATAACCACAATTGGAATTTGATGGATTTACCCAAGGAAAACAAATAGTAGGATGGTGGATCTTCACTGTCACGACCCAAAATCCCACCTTCAGGCCGTGATGGCGCCTAACGTTGCACCCGCTAGGCAAGCCAACGTGTCAACTGTATTGATTTATTAGTAAGTGAAAATAACAAACACTGACTATATAACTGAAATAAAGTATGGAAGCATTAACATAATTCTAAATAACAATATCTAATAACGCAAAAATCCCCTTTAACTATAACCTAGAAGTGGAGTCACAACCTCACGAACTAGTCTAAGATTTGACTAAAAACAACAGTTTGAAAATAAGATGATGTATCTGTCTGGAAAACACATAAAAGATAGGATGAAAGATAGACAGGGACGCCGAGATCCACAAACGCCATGCGGAACTACCTCGGTGTCGTCTGGGATGGACTGAAGGACACTCTCACTAGCGATGTCCACTGGGTCCGACTGCATAATCTGCACAACATAAAGAAGTGCAGGTGTAACATCAGTACAACCGACCTCATGTATTGAGTAAGAGCCGAGCCTAACCTCGGCAAAGTAGTGACGAGGCTAGGACACGACAACAAATTGTACCTGTGCAGTTTAATAGTATAGCAGAAAAATAAACAAGAAAACAGTTACGGGGAAGAACATGTTGGGGATAAGAGATAGAAAATACTGAAATGACATAAATGAAACAACAGTCTGAATTATCCGAAAATAATAACGGGGATGGACAACACGAATTAAACAGTGAAAAGAAACAGCACGGCAAGTACCCTCGTGCATAACAATATAAAATATGGCACAGAATGCTCCCTCGTGCATAAAACACATAAACATGGCACGGAATGTCCCCCCGTGCATAAAACATCACAATCACGGCAAGGAATGTCCCCTCGTGCATATATATATCATCAACACGAAACGGAATTCCCCTCGTGCATACTAATCATAAACACGGCACAGAATGTCCCCTCGCACATAAATAATAATCAATCGGCACGGAATGTTCCTTCGTGCATAAATATAATCAATCGGCACGGACGTGCATAAATAATAATCAATCGGCACGGAATGTTCCTTCGTGCATAAATAATAATCAATCGGCACGGAATGTTCCTTCGTGCATAAATAATAATCAATCGGCACGGAATGTTCCCTCGTGCATGATGAGTGTAAAAGCAACAATTGATATGAAAGCTTAACAATACGACATTTCAAATGTTCAGAAATAATCAACAAAATTCTACTGTCCCAGCAAGGGACTCAGCTATAACCAATCTTACTCAGAGGTATAATGTCAACAATAAAATCCTCGACCGAACACATAATCAATAATTTTTCTACGTCATGAAATAACCTCCAAGTACCACTTTCAAGGTTCCCAATAGTTCACAACACGGAGAATATCAAAGAAAATTAAACAACTCATCAAAATCGACTCACGGGCATGCTTGACCACAACATATAGGTACCCGTCACCTCACCTATATATTGGACATGAATTACACATAGAAAATAGGACTCTATACCTATTCCCTCAAGCTAAGGTTAGGCCAAACACTTACCTCGATTCCAAGAATCCAAATCAAGCCTCTAGCACTGCTTTCCCTCTCAAATCCAACTCCGAAACGATAGTATATAGACATAATCGACCCAAAAATATCAATAATGACTCAATAATTTAATCTCAAAGCCTAAATATGCATTTCCCATCATTCTTCCAAAAATACCAAAATTCAACTCGGGCCCGCTTGGTCCAAACTCGAGGTTCGAACCAAAACCCGGTCACCCATTCCTCCACGAACCCGAATATACAGTTTGTTTTGAAATCCGGCCCCTAAACGAGGTTGAACTCCCTAAAATTCCAAAAGTCCTAACTTTACCCAAAACCCCCAATTTCTACCTTTAATCCATGATTTTAGACCTAGAATCTAATAATAGATGATGAAAATTAAAGAAAACGGAGTTAAGAACACTTACCTATGAAGTTATGGAGGAAGAGTAGCTTGGAACTCGGCTATGGGGCTTGGAGAAGAAGGAGAGGGTGAGAAATATTAGAAATCCCGAAATAGCATTATGTTTTTAAGGCATTAAAATGACTGGGTGAATTTACTCTACGCAATCGCGGAAAGGGAGTTGCGATCGCGGAGAGTGCTGGGTTTTAGACTTACGCGATCGTGAACAAGGGACTGCGATCGCGGGGGTACTAGACACTGACCATCGCGATCGTGACCAAGCGATCGCGTTCGCATAGTGCAACACGCTGCCCTGCCCCCAGATCCCTTTGACGCTATGTGATCGCGTGAGGCCCTTCGCGATCGCGTACAGCACCACCCCCAGGCACTGTGATCGCGTCCAAGGCTCTGCGTTCGCGTAGGGTAATTTCCCAACCCCAACCATAGACACATCGCGATCGCGTGAGTCACGCCGCGATCACGGAGAGCAAAACACAGAACACCAGAAACAAATCGAAAACCATATTTTTTCAACTCTTTTGCACCCTGACACCTACTCGGAACTCACCCGAGCCCTCGGGGCCCAAAACCAAATATACACACGACTTCAAAATCATCCGACAAACTTATTCGAGTAATTAAACCACTAATATAACATCAAAAAAAATGAATTAAACTCAAAAATCCATAGAATTTTCTCAAACTTCATAAACTTCTAAATTCTCCAATTTTGATCTGAAACACGTCAAACTAAGTCCGTTTCTTTTCAAATTTTACAGATAACTCTCATAACACATATCGAACTTGTTCGGGCTCCGGAACCATAATACGGGCTCGGTAACACAGATTTCACATCAAAATTCATTTTTAAAAGTCTTTCTTATTTTCAGGAAACAATTTTCTTTAAAAATTCATTTATCGGACTCGGGACCTCGTAATTCGATTCCGGGCATACGCCCAAATCCTATATTTTCCTATGGACCCTCCGGGACCGTCAAATCACGGGTCCATTTCCCAAAAATATTGACCAAAGTCAACTTTATTCCATTAATTATCATAAATTCAACTGTTCAACACAATTCCACATAAAGACTTCCGGGCTACGCGCTCGGGCTGTGCACGCACATCGAGGTAAGATTAACGGAGGCTTTCGGGGCCTTAGAACACAGTTTTTACTAAATTTACACAAGATGACCTTTTGGGTCATCACAATCTCCACCTCTAAAACAACCGTTCATCCTCGAACGGACATAGAAAAGTATCTGAATCGGGGAAAATGTGGGGATATCGGCTCTACCAAGTTTGTCCATGAGTTGTGAGACCTAAGCAACCTAGTGCTCTGATACCAACTTGTCACGACCCGAAATCCCACATTCAGGCCGTGATGGCACCTAACGTTGCACCCGCTAGGCAAGCCAACGTGTCACTGTATTGATTTATTAGCAAGTGAAAATAACAAACACTGACTATATAACTGAAATAAAGTGCGGAAGCATTAACATAATTCTAAATAACAATAGCTAATAACGCAAAAATCCCCTTTAAGCACAACCCAGAAGTGGAGTCACAACCTCACGAACTAGTCTAAGATTTGACTAAAAACAACAGTTTGAAAATAAGATGATGTATCTGTCTGGAAAACACATAAAAGACAGGATGAAAGATAGACAAGGACGCCGAGATCCACAAACGCCATGCGGAACTACCTCGGTGTCGTCTGGGATGGACTGAAGGACACTCCCACTAGCGATGTCCACTGGGTCCGGCTGCGTAATCTGCACAACATAAAGAAGTGCAGGTGTAGCATCAGTACAAACGCCTCCATGTACTGAGTAAGTGTCGATCCTAACCTCGACGAAGTAGTGACGAGGCTAGGACACGACAACAAATTGTACATGTGCAATTTAATAGTATAGCAGAAAAATAAACAAGAATACAGTTACGGAGAAGAACATGTTGGGGATAAGAGATAGCAAATACTGAAATGACGGAAACGAAACAACAGTCTAAATTATCCGAAAATAATACGGGGATAGACAACACGAATTAAACAGTGAAAAGAAACGACACGGCAGGTCCCCTCGTGCATAACAATATAAAATAGGGCATAGAATGTCCCCTCGTGCATAAAACACATAAACATAGCACGAAATGTCCCCCCGTGCATAAAACATCACAATCACGGCACAGAATGTCCCCTCGTGCATATATATATATCATCAACACGGCACGGAATGTCCCCTCGTGCATAATAATCATAAACACGGCACGGAATGTCCCCTCACACATAAATTCGTGCATAAATATAATCAATCGACACGGAATGTTCCTTCGTGCATAAATAATAATCAATCGGCACGGAATGTTCCATCGTGCATAAATAATAATCAATCGGCATGGAATGTTCCTTCGTGCATATAATAATCAATCGGCACGGAATGTTCCCTCGTGCATAAATAATAATCAATCGGCAGGAATGTTCCCTCGTGCATGATGAGTGTAAAAGCAACAATTGATATGAAAGCTTAACAATACGACATTTCAAATGTTCAGAAATAATCAACAAAATTCTATTGTCCCAGCAAGAGACTCATCTATAACCAATCTTACTCAGAGGTATAATGTCAACAGTAAAATCCTCGACCGAACACATAATCAATAATTTTTCTACGTCATGAAATAACCTCAAGGTACCACTTTCAAGGTTCCCAATAGTTCACAACACGGAGAATATCAAAGAACATTAAACAACTCATCAAAATCGACTCACGGCATGCTTGATCACAACATATAGGTACCCGTAACCTTACCTATACATTGGACATGAATTACACATAGCAAATAGGACTTTATACCTATTCGCTCAAGCTAAGGTTAGGCCAAACACTTACCTCGATTCCAAGAATCCAAATCAAGCCTCTAGCACTGCTTTCCCTCTCGAATCCAACTCTGAAACGATAGTATCTAGACATAATCGACTCAACAATATCAATAATGACTCAATAATTCAATCTCAAAGCCTAAATATGCATTTCCCATCATTCTTCCAAAAATACCAAAATTCGACCCCGGGCCCGCTTGGTCCAAACTCGAGGTTCGGACCAAAACCCGATCACCCATTCCCCCACGAACCCAAATATACAATTTGTTTTGAAATCCGACCCCTAAACGAGGTTGAACTCCCCAAAATTCCAAAAGCCCTAACTCTAACCAAAACCCCCAATTTCTACCTTTAATCCATGATTTTAGGCCTAGAATCTAATAATAGATGATGCAAATGAAATAAAATGGAGTTAAGAACACTTACCTATGAAGTTATGAAGGAAGAGTAGCTTGGAACTCGGCTATGGGGCTTGGAGAAGAAGGAGAGGGTGAGAAATATGAGAAATCCCGAAATAGCATTATGTTTTTAAGGCATTAAAATGACTAGGCGAATTTACTCTACGCAATCGCGGAAAGGGAGTTGCGATCGCGGAGAGTGCTGGGTTTTAGACTTACGCGATCATGAACAAGGGACTGCGATCGCGGGGGTACTGGACACTGACCACCGCGATCGTGATCGCGACCAAGCGATCGCGTTCACGTAGAGCAACACGCTGCCTTGCCCCCAGATCCCTTTAACGCTATGCGATCGCGTGAGGCCCTTCCCGATCGTGTAGAGCACCACCCCAGGCACCGCGATCACGTCCAAGGCCTTGCGTTCGCATAGGTTAATCTCCCACCCCAACCATAGACACATCGCGATCGCGTGAGTCACACCGCGATCGCGGAGAGCAAAACACAGAACACCAGAAACAGATCGAAAACCATATTTTTCCAACTATTTTGCACTCCGACACCTATCCGGAACTCACCCGAGCCCTCGGGTCCCAAAACCAAATATACACACGACTTCAAAATCATCCTATGAACATATTCGAGTAATTAAACCACTAATATAACATCAAAAATAATGAATTAAACTCAAAAATCCATAGAATTTTCTCAAACTTCATAAACTTCTAAATTCTCCAATTTTGATCTGAAACACGTCAAACTAAGTCCGTTTCTTTTCAAATTTTACAGATAACTCTCATAACACATATCGAACCTGTTCGGGCTCCGGAACCATAATATGGGCTCGGTAACACAGATTTCACATCAAAATTCATTTTTAAAAGTCTTTCTTATTTTCAGGAAACAATTTTCTTTAAAAATTCATTTATCGGACTCGGGACCTCGTAATTCGATTCCGTTCCATATTTTCCTATGGACCCTCCGGGACCGTCAAATCACGGGTCCGTTTACCAAAAATATTGACCAAAGTCAACTTTATTCCATTAATTATCATAAATTCAACTATTCAACACAATTCCACATAAAGACTTCCGGGCTACGCGCTCGGGCTGTGCACGCACATCGAGGTAAGATTAACGGAGGCTTTCGGGGCCTCAGAACACAGTTTTTACTAAATTTACACAAGATGACCTTTTGGGTCATCACATTCACAACTAAAGTTAATCCATATGGTTCCATGGAAAGACTTAAGGCTATACTTGGGGCTAAAGGGTACGCTCAAACTTATGGGGTAGATTATTCAGATACCTTTTTCCGGTTGTCAAACTCACTTATGTCTGCTTGTTATTTCTCTAGCTACTTATGAGAATTGGCTTTTACATTAGTTGGATATCAAGAATGTGTTCCTTCATCCGATTTTGTTACTCAAGGGGAGTACGAAAAAGTCTGTCATTTCAGTAAGTTCTTGTATGGATTGAAGCAGAGTCCTCGAGTTTGGTTTGGTAAGTTCAATGAGGTAGTTCAGGTATTTGGGCTAAAAATGAGCAAGTGTGATCACTCAATCTTCTATTGGCAATCAACAACCAACACTATTCTCTTGTTGTATGTATTGATGATATTGTTATCGTATGAAATGACTATGTGGGGATTCTTTCCTCAAGTCTTTCTTGCATATTAGGTTCATACAAAGGATTTAGGCCTGTTGAAATACTTTTTGGGAGCAGAAGTAAATAGAATCAAGAAGAAAATTCTTTTGTCTCAAATAAAGTATATTCTTGACTTGCTTGTACAAATGAGAAAGCTGGCGCCTGAAGTACTCCAATGGTTTCTGATGTTCATCTTATGATAGAAATTAAGATCCTTTTGATAATCCAGAGAGATATAAGAGGTTAGTTGAAAAAATAAACTAACTCACCGTGAATCGTTCATATATTGCTATTGCGATAAGTGTTGTTAGCCAATTCATGTCCGCACCAGGGGTCAAACATTGGGCAACTTGGGAACATATTTTATGTTACTTGAAAGTAGCTTATGGAATCATGGTCGTACTCGTATTGAGTGTTTTGTAGATGTTGACTAAGCTGGACCCAAAATTGATGGAAGATATACTACGTGCTATTGTGTCTTCATTGGAGGGAATTTGGTATCATGGAGGAGTTAAGAATCAAAATGTTGTATCTCGATCTAATGCAGAATTTGAGTGCAAAACTATGTCATAGTCTATGTGTAAGATTATATGGATACATTATCTTTTTGACTAAAATTGGATTGGAGTATTCAATACCAACAAAACTCTGGGTGTGATGATAAAGCTACCCTCCATATTGTATCAAATCTGATATATCATGAAAGAACAAAGCATGTTGAGGTTGACTGCCATTTTATTCTCGAGAAGGTTTAGGAGAACCTAGGGGTGTTCGTCGGTTGATACGGTACGGTATTTAGACATTTCGGTTCGGTATTTTCGGTATTCGATTTCGTAAAATGCTATAGAAATATCGTACCTAATTAAATTCGGTATGGTTCGATTTTTCTCCTTTCGGTTTCGGTTTATTCGGTTCGGTAACTTCGGTTTATTCAGTTTGAATACTAACTAGTGCATAGAGTCATAGATGGTAATATACTTAATTAAAGTACTCAAAAGTAAAAAAACTAAAAACATTTGTCGACAAAAGTTTTGTCCAAAACTAACATATACCAACCTAGAGAGAGAAAACTTAGAGAAATGTATTGTTACTTGCTTAAAATTAATTGATGAACTTAGAGAATAAAAGAAAGTAAAATTTTAGATTTCTTATACTTATGTTATAATTAATAAAATGTGTATTGTGTAATATAATATATATTTCGGTACGGTATCGCTATTTCGGTATTTCATTTTAAAATACCAAATACCAATTTTTTTAAAAACTTAAACCAAATACCATACCGAATACCAAAATATCGAATACCGAATATCAAAATTTTCAGTTTCGGTACGGTAATTCGGAATTTACCAAATTATGGACAACCCTAGGAGAACCTTATCTCCACCGGCTACATGAATATAAGAGAACAATCAATTGATTTATTCACAAAAGCATTGAATGAAATTCGAGTTGATTACCTTTCTGACAAGTTGAGCATGATCAATATCTATGCTCCAACTTGAGAGAACGTGTTATATAATGAATGTAGACATATATGACATAATAAATGTGGACATACTCTTATATAACATACATAAGTAGCAAAATAATAAGAATTCACAATAGATTTGGAATTTCCTTTTTAATTCTTTGTATAGTTGGGAGTCTATATTTACTTGTTATTTCTTGGATTAATACACACGAAATTGCTCTATTGTCTTTGTATTTTACAGTATTCAGTAATTTTCAGATTACTATTCATTTCTCCTAAATTTTGGTGAGTTCAAGCTGCCCAGCACCGCATTCCCGTATTCCCACACTCTTGCTCTCTCCCAGGCGTGACTTTGTATATGAGGGAGCGCTAGCTCTTCAGTCCAATTCCATTTTATTGGGTAATAATAGACCTAGTTAGATAATCATATGATATGAATAAGAGTTCAAAATCATCTTTAGTCGCATAGACTGTAAATTCAGACTCAACTGCCTAACCAATATGGCTATAGTTATGACCATTTAACAATGGAGCCATAATTCAAGTTCACGTGTGCCCAACTGTTCTATAGCGGCACTCTTACCCATGGCTAGTGAACTAACAATTGGGACTTTTAGCAGTATATCTTTCACTAGAAAACAGTGACTCTTCAGTTCTCACCCCCTTATCTTCATTTACTTCTTATCTTCTATATAATGACAAGTGGCAGGTTATTAAGATGACTTCTGATAAAAAAAGCTATGGACTTTTTGTGTAAATCACAAACATGTAAGTTGAATGAGGTATAAAAGGACAGTCCAATGCACTAAGTTCTCGCGGAAAAGTGTCGGATTACAAAACTCGCAATAGATGAATGATTTTTGGGAAATAATTGTTTGGATGAAAGTGTAGGGAAACTGTGAAACACAGAAGATGCATGTGGTAGAGAGCCATCCATTTGCCCCTCTAATCAGATATGGTTTAAAATACTCACCTCCAAAAACTGATCCTCAAATTTGTGCTTCTATCTTCATCCACACCCCACTTCCATTTGTCTTTTTCTTAATTCCTATTTAAATTAATTTCTTGCCCACTTTGTCAGTATTATTTCTTGTTTTTTTTTTCTCTACTATTTTATCAACCAGTTGTCCACTGATTACATTTCACTCTGCTCAAAGAGTTCTCAACAGCTTGGGAGTCCAAGGTCTGTCCTGTAGACTTCCTTACTCTTTCTTTAGTTTTGTTTTCAAGAATCTTTGGTTGTTTTGAGTATTGTTAGTTGTAAGCTCTATTTACTGCATGCATGTCTCATGCTTTATTTGTTAAATCAAGTGAAGAGTAGCATTTAATGCCTAAAAGACTCAGCTTTCTTACTTTTAGATAATTTGTCTTTGTTGCTACCTGTTATTCAGTTGGTCTGTTCTGTTTCAGCCAAACTTATTTCGTTATTCTTGTTTGTTATTTCTTCAAACATGTAAAGTTTCATCTCTCAGTGCTCATTTCTCTCTGTCTACCGAGTAGGCATATTCTTGTATCATCTAGTCTCATAGAGAATCTGTTGTTTATCTTAGTTGCTTCTACATCTTTGATGGATAATACTTCTTCACTAATTAAGGTGTGTTTGGTATGACAAAACATTTTTCCGGAAAATATTTTACATGATGAAAGTCAGTTTTGGTCTTTGATTGCTGCCACCAAAAGGTCACTTATAGGTGGAAGTCATTTTCTTTAATAACCGAGTATTTTTCGTTTGATAACCGAGTAATCCTGGAGGGAGGGCCAATGGCGCACCGCGAAACTCGGCGGATAATGGCCTGCTCCTCTACCCTTCTCCACTTACCCAAGATTTTGCTGCGGCAGAGTTCGAACCGCCGCCTCTTACTTTATATCACTTGCTTTAACTAGCTTTTAGACATTATTATTGATCTTTAATACTAAAAAATATCAACAAAATACTATCATTATACTTTATATAATGATACGTTACTTATTTTATACCCAACCGAACACTGGAAAATGATCGGGATAGAGTGTCTTGAGGTAAAACATTTTCCTTGGTTGCTATCTTGTATTTATGTATGTGCAATAGAGACTTCACAAACTGAGCTTAGATAATTATCAGACAGCAACTCATCCAGCATCTTAATAGTGCTAAATTTTGTGTAGCGTCAGGAATTTTAAAGGGGGAGCACAAAATAACTTGCTAAAGATGGAGGAAGTAACCAATGTCATGGAGTATGAGGCCATTGCCAAGAAAAAGTTGCCAAAGATGGTTTTTGACTACTATGCCTCTGGTGCTGAAGACCAGTGGACTCTGGCTGAGAACAGAAATGCCTTCTCAAGAATTCTGTAAGCGCCTCTTGGTCTAATTCCTGAATTTGCCTACGTAAAATATGACTACTGGGTTATATATATTCACATATATGTTGTATTCTTTTTCAACTGATACAGGTTTAGGCCCCGTATTCTCATTGATGTGAGCAAAATTGACATGAGCACCACAGTGCTGGGATTCAAGATTTCAATGCCTATCATGATTGCACCAACAGCCATGCAGAAAATGGCACATCCTGAAGGTATACCTTGCACTCATACAAGTTACTTGAAGTTTAATCTTACTATCTGGACTCTATGGGTATAACTAAGAATTTATTTCATGCTATCACAGCTAACCTCAAAGGACATAATGTCAGTCGGTAAGCTAATGGACTATTCAATTAAAGAATTGCTGCAATAAAACTGGAGAACTGTGAATTTGCGTTGCCAACTCCATGCATTTCTAAAAGGCTCTGAACTCTGTCTACTTGAGAAAACTGTTGGTTACGTCTGGTTTAATTATTTATCTATAAATGTTTGTAGAGTTTACATGGCTATAGTTAATTTTGAGGGCTCGAGTATTCTTAAAGTGGACAAACTGTTAAGTGTCTTGTAAGTCTGATTACTTGGTTGCTTTATGTAGGGGAGTATGCTACAGCAAGGGCAGCATCAGCAGCAGGGACAATCATGGTTAGTCTCAGTTGGTTTTCTTTAGCAACTTTAACTTTAGAATAATGCCATTGGATTAGAAATATGATGGACTCATAGCTGATCTTACATGATGTCGATAAAAGTATTTTAGGAATCTTTTCGATCCAAATATCATTGCAGTCAATGGTTAGTACCTTTAAAACTTTTTTTGAAATGAATAGTGCAATTGATACAATTTCAGTCAACTTTGGCTTCTCATTAAGTCTTGCATATACTTGTGGATGAATTGTATAAATAATGCAATTTTATCACTGCCTCTTTATTCAAGCAGCTAGATCAAGTCATAGCCTAGTAAGTTACTGTTATTACTGTCCTGCAAAAGAGAGAGGAATTACTTATTAGAACAACGATTTTCTGGTTCTTCAGAAGGCTCCTGAAGCCTCTTTTATGATTTAAAGGACATGGGAAATATAAAAGTAGAATTAACTGTGACTTAGCACGTGGTGTTTTTCACTTTGTTAACGTAACGTAAATTTGTGTTTCAGACATTGTCATCTTGGGCCACTTCCAGTGTCGAGGAGGTTGCTTCAACAGGACCTGGCATCCGTTTCTTCCAGCTTTACGTGAGCATGAAGTTGCAGTTAAAATTTAGGAAAATGTACGCACATTATATTATGTCTAACTGTATCTATCCTCTCATGTATTCAGGTCTACAAGGATAGGAATGTTGTTGCTCAGCTTGTGAGAAGAGCTGAAAGGGCAGGTTTCAAGGCTATAGCCCTTACTGTTGATACCCCAAGGCTGGGACGTAGAGAAGCTGATATTAAGAACAGGTAATATCCTAATACTCTCATATCATTAGGTTATATCGCCTTTTCTGTCAGCAAAGGTGCTAGTATGATGCTCGACAAACTAATTTTATGTCCACCACCTTGCAGATTTGTTTTGCCACCATTTTTGACATTGAAAAACTTTGAAGGATTGGACCTTGGCAAGATGGACCAAGTGAGTGGATAAATGGATATTTTTCTGGTCCATGCTTCAAATTCTTGTAAAAATCTATTTATGTATCATCTTAAACTGTCTTCTCGTTGCAGGCAAGTGACTCTGGATTAGCTTCATATGTTGCTGGTCAAATTGATCGCACTTTGAGTTGGAAGGTACATTACCGTTCTTCGGTTCATCCTACATGTTCCATGTTTTATTTTCCTTTTACGTCATATCGTGAGACTTCAGTAGGAAAAGATATGAAGAACACATTTTTTTTGGCCAATGAGGAAAAGAACATCTGCTGGAGCTACAAAAATGTGGTAGTTTCTCGGTTTGTAAGTAGTTCAAATGCACTGGGGTTATGATTGAAAGTTGAGATTCAATTTGACATGGCAAAAAAAAAAATAAAGATTTGATGAACTTGCATATCAGTTGAAACTGCAATCACCATGAGTCTCAAAAAAAATTTCACTTGTCAAGAATTTCTTTCTGGACTTGAACAGGATGTTCAGTGGCTCCAGACTATCACTTCATTGCCAATCCTGGTGAAGGGTGTACTTACGGCTGAGGATGGTATATGACTCAATACTCTAACAAAGCTACCCTCTTCTATTATTTAGTCCTATTCTCATGCATTAGTACTGAAACAATTTTCCACCTTGGACTTGCAGCTAGGCTTGCTGTTCAGGCTGGAGCAGCTGGTATCATTGTGTCAAACCATGGTGCTCGCCAACTCGATTATGTCCCTTCAACAATCATGGCTCTTGAAGAGGTAGGTGACTTACTTTTAAAAATCGTTATTCTTTGCGGTTCCTGTTACTTTTTCTTTGTCTGAAAGTTCTGTTGGGAGCTTCTATACACATTCTGATGTGCTCCATTCGATCTATCATTCCAGGTTGTGAAAGCTGCACAAGGCCGGATCCCTGTATTCTTGGATGGAGGTGTCCGCCGTGGAACTGATGTCTTCAAAGCTTTGGCACTTGGAGCTTCAGGCATTTTTGTAAGTACCATATGATGATTTGACCTAGATCGGCATAGAACTCAATCTTTTATCTTTATCTATTCACTAGTAGACCAAGCAGTGCCTTTTTACCAAAACCCTGCCATGAGAAGAATGATCAGCAATCTGAAAAAGATTATAAAGCTCCCTTGTAGTCGTGGTTATCTTCCCTTTCTATTGATCGATGGTCATAGATATCTTCCCCTTTTAGGGCACTATATTGGGAAATTCAAAGTTAATACTGACAGCTCTAGATTTGTAGTAGAAGTACCTTGCATAGTCGAGAATGAGTTCCATAGGTTTAATGGAAATGAGCTCATTATTGGCTAAGTACACAGTGGCATATTACTCTATGTTTCCTTCTCGCCTTAATGCATTTAGTGAGTGACATTCTGTGGTGGTCTTCACAGATTGGAAGGCCAGTAGTTTTCTCATTGGCTGCTGAAGGAGAAGCTGGAATCAAAAAAGCGTTGCAAATGTTGCGCGATGAGTTTGAGCTAACTATGGCATTGAGTGGTTGCCGCTCATTGAACGAGATAACCCGCAACCATATTGTCACTGAATGGGATGCTCCACGCGCTGCTCTTCCAGCCCCAAGGTTGTGAAAATGTACCTCAAGTGTCAAATTGTTTCATCAAAGCAAAGTATTGCTTCACTGTTTCAGAAGCTTATATTTTGGTTTTGAATACTTGTTTCTGTTTAATGAGTTTACGAATATGTTAAGCTTTTCTCAGTAATCGAAAACTGATAAATTCTGATAAATGGCCAGATATGCCTCCATTTGTACATCCTCTATTTCTATATATTGTGGAACTTGTCGCATAAAGTTCTCTGCTCAATAGGCAATACTTAGCAAAGGTAGAAATTTTCTTGTTTGTGGAATGAGTTGTTCTTGGTTGGAACACACTTGTTGTAGAGCTGCATCTTTAAATTCTTGACATGCCGGCTTTGAGACATTGGATATATGCTTATACCAAATAGACATAACAGGTTATAATTTATAGAAACACAGAATGTGATATGCCTATAAATTAAGTTCTCCCATCTAAGTTTTCTGTCATGATTCCTGATGTATTTGTCCTTCCTTTCCCATAATATAATAGATAAAATGCATCCTGCACAGTTTATAAAGTGGTCTCTTCAACTACTGTTTTGACTTTATTAGTATTCTTCAACTTCAAAATTAGTTTGGACTATTATTAGAATCACTCAAGAGTTAGATATGATAGTTAACTTCTACTGTGAAGTCAGTATACAAGTTTTAATCTCTCTCTCTCATAATTGTTTCTGCTTGACGAGAGAGATCTGAATTATAAGTGCTCCTATACATATTTTATATGTTTGTTGCCTTCGAAATACTTGATGTTGTGCACGTGTGATGTAGATGCTTGGATAAAATTTGGTAGAAAAAATAAATTATGGAGGGGAGTCTGGGATCAATATTAAAGTTGTCTTCGAGGCAACCATTAATGCTTGCATTATGGTAAACTGTCTACATCACATTTTCTGGGGTGGGTGCAGTCCTTTTCCGAATCTTGCGTGAACACGAAATACTTTGTGCATCACACTGCTGGTTTTTAGAGGCACAAAACAAAATGGAGAAGGAGGTCACAACATAAGTACGGAATTTTCAAGGTGTCTGTGCACGAATAAACTTCGTACTAAATTTGGATAGAAGAGCAGGATTATCCTATATCAATGTTTTAGCATAGAATCAAATTAGGATGCCTCGAGTTTGGAGTTGTAGTTGATTGAATGATATATGTGGTGCACCAACAATACAGAAGCATTTTTTGAAGCTTTTACTATAGAAGTCATAGTCTTGAAGGGGCGGACCCACCTTGTACGAAGGGGTGAAAATTTAATTATTTTTACTCGTGAATTTCATCGAAAAAAACCATGAAATGAATAAATATAGAGACTTGAACCCACATGACAAAGACAGACATTACATAGCAACGGTCAAGTGGGTTCAAAACAAGTCCAGTTCGAATCTCAGTTGAAGCATTAAATTGAAGCTTTAATTCTTTTTAGCTTTGCCCCCTTCCGCTAAACGTGAATTTTGAACACACATTTGAAGTCATTTTCCATTTCATCACTTCTGTTATAATCGTAGGAGTATATTATTTTGCGTATTGTTGCCTTTTTGTTCCTTTTCTTGTCCTTGTTTTTCTACCTATTTATAGACTTCATTTTAGTTCAAAAATATTTAAAGTACAAAGTGAATTTTGGTTCTCTTTTTCATAAGTATTGCCAAAGAATGAGAGTGCTTTATTGAAATTATTTGTAATATTTTAGTTTAATTTGATTTAATTTATATTGAAATTGTTATTTGTATTATACTCAAAATTTTAGTCTGGCATACAATATATTTTTCTTTAATCATTTTGGATTAACTAGTTTAGTTTAAAACTCTTGCTTGCCGTATTCTGTTTGTAACTTTGTACATTATGTTTTCTTAGAGTCATAATACGATTTTAAAGTTGGTTAAAATTGCTAAATTTTCTGAAATAAAATTTGTTAATTTCTATAGATAAATTTTAAACAATTAAAGTAAATAGATAAAAAAAATAAAAAAAAAATCTCCAATTTCTTTAAAAAAATATATGACTTTATTTTGAAGTCGTGATGAAAAAAAAAAAAGAGCATTGTGCAAATAGTGTTTATTGGTGCACTTATACAATTGACTATTGCGATCTCTTACTGAACTTGCTTGTACAAAATACTGGATCCGTCATTGTAGCCTTGTATAATTATAAACTTGGTACTTGTACGGTTGTACTACACAAACTTCAAAATGCACAAGACGATTCTGCGCTGAAAACATTATATATGGAAGTTGTAGGTATTATGAATTGGGAGATTGGAAATGCAATTACCAGAACGTCGCTTCTTGAATATGTGACCTACTGCGTTATTTCTTTTTCCTCCTTATTTTCTTTGGAAATACTTTGGGATAAGTGCACAAGTAGCCGCTTTTACGGTCAATAATTGAAGTTTACAAATATAGTCGCTTCATAATCAAACTTCATATCATTGGGATAATTCTTGCAAAGAGTTGGGCTGAGAAAATTTATTTTTATTTTTCAGCAGGCCGCTTCTTTAAATATGTGACTGCTGCACTATTTCCCCCCTATTTTCTTATCAATACTTTGGGCGAAACTAGCCGCTTTTAGAATTGTTATTTAAGTAAAGCGAAATGGTCCCGTGGCCACTTAAATTTGTATTATATTTTAAAATCGATATATAAATTTTTGGTTTTCTCATATTAGCACCTGAACTCAATCAACTGAGTATAAATAAATTTTTTTGTCAGAGCGTGTAGTTCAATTGTCTGACAAGTAGAACACGTCAAATGGTAAGATCATTTATTATTTTACATGTGTCTTTTGATGGGTCCCGTTTTTTTAAGACTAATTTATCCAAATTTCTTCCTTATTTTACTTCTTTCCCTAGTCTTTTAGCGCCGTCGTCGGGAAGAAATCCCAACCATCACCCAACCAAATGACTCAATCAGCCATGAACTTCCATAAAATCCATTCCATCTTTCACTGCTATTAAAATTCATAAAATTCATACCCAAGTCAAAGACGGGTATTTGCTAAAATTTCGTCAAGGCAACAAGAGAGGTGGCGAGACTATGTCAAAGAAGGACATTAACGGTTAAATCAGAAAGAGAGAAGTAGTCAGACCCCATAAGTAAAAAATTTCACCCAAAACTCAATAATTTTCTGATGGTCTTTCTCTTTTCTCTATTTGTTTTCCGGTCTAAGATGGATACAAAAAGGAGAGATGGAGTTAATGTTAGAGAAAGAATTGACAAAATCCATTTCCTTTCTTTGTTTTCCACCAGTGTTGCCCGGGATTTGGAACAAAAAGAGGAGAAGGCGGGGAGAGATTGGAGTGGGGGAGAAAGAAAATAAGGGGGAGGTGGGGGCGGACATCAATGGGGAAAGGGAAGAAGAAATAGAAAGGGGTAAAAGGAATAAGTTCTTTCTTTTACATTTATATTATATTTCTTTTGATTTAGATTTTTTAAAATCAAAATTATTGTAGTCACGCGCATAATTTACGTGACTTACACACACATTGTCCACATCAACTCTGTCACTGCTACATGTGTATGGTCAATGGTCGAATATGTTTATTAGTTATCAAATACGTAAGTTTGAGTGGTCAAATAGGAAGGATGTAAGTTTGTGTATCGACTTTACAAATGAGACCAAGTTTAAGTGGCCACGAGACCATTTCGTCTTTAAATAATAGTGGAAGTTCATACAATGTAGCCACTTTTAGGATCGCTATTTAAGTAATAGTCAAAGTTTATAAAACAAAGCCGCTTAATCAAACTTCAATTTATCGAGTTTAAAGTTAGAGTCTGAAGTTTGAATGCAGTTCAAATTCAAGCCGATTTCAGATGAACTTTGAACCGCAACTTAACTTTAGATTTGAAGGTTTGAAAATTTTTAACTTTTAGACCTTCGAGTAAGTTATGTCAATTTAAAACTTTAGACTCGCACGTCTAAAAAGTAGAAGTAGCTGTGACAACAACAACAAGAGCAAGTCTGACATGTGTCAAATATGGCTAGTATTTAATAGTTTTTAAAAATGATATACATTGACAAAAAAATAAAAAGGAACAAATGGCGTCCTATATAGTTCTTTTTTGAAATTTTAATAAGAGATCTTATATTTTTTTTTAGTACATATACACACACATATGCAGAAAAAAGCTAGAGTACTTATTATTATAGTAAAATATTCTTAAATGATAAATCTTTAACTTCATATAGTAGTATTATCTATACTATATAAGACCCTTACCAAAATATCATTTGACTTTTTAACCTTTAAAAATAAATTTCATATGGATAAAATTATAATTTAATTATTCTCCTAAATATAGGATTTTAAAATCAAATAAATTTTACGATTATTAAATCTTTCATTATTTTAACTATATAGAAGCTCAAAATTTCTAAAACTATTGAAATTTACTATAAATAAACTAATTTGACTTTTCTAGATCATTTTACCCATAAAAAAAACATACTCCAAAATTTAGAAGAAACAAACTAATTTGAATTAAACTATAACTCCTTCGAAATGCGTAAGAAGAAAATTTTATCTACTTTTGCCTTTGAATTGTGTTCGTTTCTGACTACCAAGTGGTAGCCAAGGGTCTCTAACAAATTTTATTGTTAATTTGATTTCTTTGAAATAATTTTTTTTTAAAAAGGTATCCTAAATGTAAATAAAAAAAATTAACTTTTTAAGAAGGAACAAAGTTGTCTATAAATATTTAGTAATTCCTAATTTAAATAAAAAATAATTATATTGAGTGTAATTACAATTTTATCTAATATGAATTATAAAATACACTTTCTTTTTTTGGTAATTGGATTTTCTATTTATCACCTTTAAAATCTTTACATAACCACAGTTGATTTTATATTCAATCAACTGTCCAAACTGATTATCCTATTTTCCCTATACATATTCTCTATTCCTCTCCATATCCCTATTACTTACAGTCAGAAAACATATTGTTGTATCATTTGTCTATTTCTATTTGTTGCTTTAATATTACATACATATGCTATTTGCTTAGCTAACTCCTCAGCTGCTTTGCTTTATTTTTGGAAGATTCTGCAATTTCTTTCATTCCATATTGCATGAATGACTTCAGCATATATCATTTTGAACACTTCTGCCATATTCGATCGTCCTTTTGCATTCTCCTTAGTCCAATTCCAATGCTGGTTCCATTATGTTGGCCTTACTGTTCTCCCCTGCATCCATTTTATCAATCTATCCCATATTCGTTTAGTGTAATCACATTCCACAAAGATATGGTTTTTGCTCTCTTCATGGACTTTGCATAGGATACAATCCTTATCTACCTGTATCCCCCATTTGTTCAGCCTATCACTGGTCATCATCCTATCTTGGAAATATAGCCATATTGTGAATTTTGCTTTTGCCCTTGCTTCATTCATGAATATAAACATCTTCCATTAAACTCTTGGTTGTTGGCCCAACATAATCATGTATAATTGTCGTATGAGACTGCAATTTCTTTTTATTGGCCTTTGTATTGCTTCAAACATATCCCTTGCCTCCATCATTTTCCTGACTAACCATAAAGCTTGTTGTGGTATCTTCATAATAGACAGTTGCTGGTCCTTTATATAGTATTCATGGATCCACTTGATCCACATTTTATCTCCCTTATGTGCTAGGTCCCAGTAATTCTTAGTTACTGCTGCTTTGTTCCATATCTTTAAGTTAATCAAGTTTAGGCCTCCTGCACTCTTAGGAAGACATAGTTTCTCCCATGCCACCAGAGATCTCCTTGTGATAAAATTAACTTCCGACCATACATAACTCTTACAGTATGCTTCAATGGCTTTAAGCACCTTGCTAGGAATTAAGAACAACTGCGACCAGTAAGCTTGAATACCAAATAGAACAGATTGTACTAGTTGGATTCTTCCAGCATAAGAGAGTTTTTTTGCTGTCCATGATGTTATCCTTGCTACCATTTTCTCTATCAAATTGTGCTATAGACATTTTCTTAGTAGTTAAGGGAACTCCTAGATATTTTACTAGCAGGGTACCTTTGGAATATCCAAACTTCTTTATTATCTCTTCCTCATTTTGCTTTGTAACACCTCTAAAGAAGATAGAGCTTTTCCTGTGATTAGCTTTCAATCCTGAGGACCCGTAAAATTGGCTGAGATACTGTTGCATCTTATTGATTGACTTCATATCACCTCTTGCAAAGAGTAACAAGTCGTCTACAAAGCTCATATGAGTTATGCCCAGTTTAGCGCTCCTTGGGTGATATTTAAACTCCTTGTCTTTCCTCAATTCATTCAGACTTCTACTAAAGTATTTCATAGCAAGTGCAAATAAGAAGGGAGACATGGGATCTCCTTGTCTTAGTACCTTTGCTGCTTGAAAAGGCTCAGCTGGTTCACCATTGATTATAATTGAGTATGTAACAGTCTTCATACATGTCAATATCCACTCTAGAAACTTGTTAGTGAATTCTAGTTCTACCATCACTTGTTCTAGGAATGGCCATTCTATAAAGTCATAGGCTTTAGTTAAATCTATCTTAATCATACATCTAGGGGATGTATTCCTTCTTGTATAAGCCTTAACCAACTCATGAGCAAGAATTATATTGTCTGTTATTTTCCTCCCTGGTATAAACCCTGCTTGTGCTTCATTCACTATACTAGCAATCTCTTTCTGCAACCTGCTTGCTAGTATCTTGGAAATGATTTTATAAATGACAGTGCAACATGCAATAGGCCTGAAATCTCTAGCTGTGTTTGGACTGTTCACCTTTGGAACTAATGTAATTGTTGTGCAGTTTATAGCCTTATATAATTCTCTAGTGTTAAAGAACTTTTGGACTGCATGTACCATCTCCTCCTTCAAAACTGTCAATGCCTTCTTGAAGAAACATGAGTTGTAACCATCTACCCCTGGCGCTTTATATTCTTGTATAGCACATAATCCTTTATATACCTCATCTTCTGTCACCTCAATTACTAGACTCAACTGTTGTTAATAGAAAAACAGAACACTCGTAAAATTCTAATATAAATAAAAAAAAAAAGTTTTAAAAAATACCGTAAAGTTCCTACCATAAATAAATGAGAAAAATAGTTTTCAAGAAGGAATTAAATTGTTTTTATTTTCTAAAATCTATGTTAAATAAAAAGGAAAATATATTTTCAAGAAGAAATCTATTAATTGCAATTCCAAATTCTCGGCAACTTTGCTATTTGTCAACCAAAAACTTTTGAATAGTTTATTTTACCTTTTTGATTATTCCCAACATTTGAATTTTACAAATATTATGTTCTATATTGAATATAATATAATATATATTTTTTTTTTTTGGGTTTCGAAAGTGCCAAGTTCATTTAATTTAGAGTAAGAAACCGACATCCTTGCTTCTTTATAAAATTATAGTTAATGTATTTTTGTCTTCAAAACCAAGAATACTATAACACAAATAATTATTTATATATGAACTTATCTTTTTGTAACATTGATAAATCATATTATATTTCAATAATGTACTATTTCTTCAAAATATTATAAATCTAAAATAATAAAATTGTTAATATTGAATAATAGATATAACTTTAGCATATTTATATTTTCTTGTATAATTGCGATGATCCTCTTTATTATTCATTTTCTTAGAATCATACAAGCTTATTACATTCAGCTTAACCTTTTAAATTATTTTCTATAAAGAAATTTAAAGGTTACATACTGTTGTGAGTAATACTAATACAAATTCACATATTGTGCTTATTATGAGCTTCTAGACTAAAAAAAATCGATGTAGCAAAATCCAAATACCAGGATTTTTGGAGTGACGTTATTTTCTTACGGAATTAGTTAAACAAAATTGACATTCATATTTTAGGATAATAACTATTTTTTTAGTCTTTATTCGACAAATCAAGATATTTTTCATAGTATTTATGTGATGTTTAAAAAAATTTTGATTGTAATATCGGGTACACGAGCAATGCGCGTATCGTAATTAGTCATTTATATTAGTAAGGGGTAACTTAAATAAATTAGATGATAGACATGTATTTTCAATGTGTTACCTTTGATATTGTTATAAAAAATAACTAGTATTTACTAATATTAAGATTTAAGTAATTTAATTCAAAGTTCTAAAATATTTTTAGTGTTAAAGAGTAGATAGTCTTTATTTTCCTTATTTCTTTTGTCCAAGATTTTTTCTATATTTTTTTTGTAAACTTTAATATTGTCTAACTTAAAATAAAATTATAAAATCTATTATTAAAAACTTTTGGGGGACCTAAATTAAAGCTTTACTAATCTCCTACTTTGGCCACGTATTCATCCCCTGATATTCTAAATCAAATTTTATAGAGTTTTGATTAAGATAAGACAACAATCAATGATTGTGTTATTTAATTACCAAATATGAATGAAAGCAGGTTAAATAACAAGTTTATAGGGCAACAATCTTTAAATGATTGTTGATGATTAATGAGGGCAGCTTCACAGAATTCGTGGCTTAAAATTAAATATAATAAAAGACCCTAATTTTATTTTATAAAAATTCATATAATATTGAGGCAAGAAAAATTGGTTAGATAACAATGTATAAAATGTGGGTTAGGCGCAAGTGGTATAATATTTTAAAAGTCAAATTTTATCCTTTTAAACTCATTTAATCCTTTTTTTCCCGTCTTTCTACCAAAACTCATTAAATCATATATCTACCAATTTTTAAATATTTAAAATATTTTATCAATAATTATATAAATATAAATTACATTATAGTAGTTACTTTAATTTTATATCATGGGGCCTTAAATATCTGGGGGCCTAAACCCTAGAGCCGCCCTGCTGAGGTTTGGAGCAAAGCAAAAATGGGGAAGAAGAGAGAGCGACTCACAAATCCAGAACCTTTTCTTGAAGATGATGATTCCAAATCCAAAGCCTCCTCTAAAAAACGCTCCAAAACTCCTAAATCCCACCAGCAGCAACAACAGGCAATCAAACTCTTTTTAATTAAGTTAATTTAGACGAAGTAGTTGGTGATTGAAAAATTGTTGATTATTTTTGTGTTGACAGGTTATATCGTCTAGCATGAGCTCAAAAATATTGAAGGAGGCATTACTTCAGCAGAAGGAGGTAGATGAGGAGGAGACTCGAGAGAGAAATCCTAACGCTCTAGTTTTCGATGAGGATGTTGTTGCAACTAAAGCTGTAGAGGAGGAAGACGACGACGACATTGATAGTTTTGGTGGGTTCAACGAGACCCAAAGCCAATTTGGTGATTTGGAGGTAATCCTTCTTAAAGTTTTTAGCTTAATGCTTGCTAACATGGTTGATAAATGTAGTAATAATCTTATGTATCGTGTTATTACAATGCCTATATGAACTTCAATTTTTTTTTTTTCTATATCTGGTTGCAAATGATTGTTTACATAATATTTGCATTAGATGAAGTTAAATGGAGTAACATGGTCAGTGAGGATTCATATAGTCCACCCTAACTTGTGGTCAGAGAACATTCATACAGCAGACCCCAACTAGTTTGGAGTCTTATGTGACATTATTGATTATACTAGGATAGTTTGGGGATTCTGGGGTAGGTTGGCAGCAGCTTTTTGGGCGGCTTTACTTCTAAGGATAAAGCAATAGAGAGCTATAAGTTCCTCCTGTGACGACTCCTCATGATTTTTTAAACTCATTTCTAGCTACAACAGGAGCATTTTATCTTGTTAATACAGTAAGCTGAATTTTAACTGATATCTACCAAGAAAAATCTCAAATTTAAATAATAGTGAACTCTCATTTTTTTCTTAGCTTCTCTTGGTATTATACTATTAGTGTACAATCGTTAATGACCTTATGTTTTCTATTTCTTTTTATGTTACAGGATCAGGTTAATGAAGAGGAGGTGAGGCTAGTGGAGGCTTTTCTGTCTGCAGATAATCGGCCCGAGCTCACATTGGCTGACATCATTATCGGAAAGCTCAAGGAAAAAGATGCACAGGTTTCTTCAGGTTTTATTCTCATTCACTATAGCTATCACCAATAGTTGACTTTTTTTGATTGTTCACGAGCAAGCCAAGCTTTACTTGCATCCGTTATTAAAAAAAAGAAGCAATTTGATGCCGTCTTGATGATGATAACTGATATAGTTTGTTTGTAGAAGTGCAACCAATGCCCAAACTGGATGACTCGATCATTGAGTTGTACAAAGGGTATGTTTTATTTCATGGTCGTTATTTATCCGTTCTTTATATGCAAACTTAGCATTAATAACCTTGGCTGTCTGGCGGTGCTTGTTATGCAGTGTTGGCAAGCATCTTAGCAAATACACTTCAGGAAAGATGCCTAAAGCGTTCAAACACATTCCTTCATTACAATATTGGGAAGACGTTCTATATTTAACAGAGCCTGAGAAATGGTCACCAAATGCAATGTACCAAGCCACAAGAATATTTGCTTCAAATTTGGGTGTCAAGAAGGCAGAGACCTTCTACAAGTTTGTCTTGCTACCACGAGTTAGAGATGATATTCGCAAGAATAAGAGATTGCATTTTGCTCTGTATCAATCTCTGAAGAAATCTCTTTATAAGCCTGCTGCCTTCAATAAGGGAATCTTGTTTCCTTTATGTGAGGTATATAACCATTGTGAAAGAATTCTTTAAACTGATTGGAGAACTGCAACTATATCCAAAGTTTCAATTTCTTCTATAGAAAATATCATTGTTTTGATTAGCTATATTCTCTAGATTGTCTGTTAATTGTTTAAGTGACGAGCTTTACAGTAAAGGTCGTGACACAGGGATATTGAAGAGGGTAATGGGTTGTCCATTATCTACTTCTCGACTTTACTGATACTTCATTACTGCTCTGAAAAACTTCGTGATATCTGACGATACATGCGTGCTGAGATTTTTGTTGTTTACCGGGAGTTACAGGAGAATTTAACGTCCTTCCTCGTATAAAGTTTTTTTTTGCCATCAAGAGAAGTTGTACACTTGAGGGTAGATAGATTTATGCATTTTGTATCAGCTTTCTGTGTAGTATACATTTATTTGTCCGTCACTTCCGTGCCTTAGGCTTGTGAGTTCAGTTGCATTGTGAATCGTACACCTACGTCCTATAATAAGTTGAATAACCTTCCCCCTCTCTGTAAACTATATAAATTTAGTCTTCGCTAAATTGGTATTCACAATTTCTGTATTTCTTATGCAATTTGTCCATACGTGCTTCTTCATCAATGTTGATCTTTTTTTTTTATTTTTAATTCGAGCATTAAGCCCCAATATTTTCTCTTGATACTTCTGATTCCCCACATTGGCAGTCAGTAATATTTTCCTTAAATTTTTTAATCTCATTGCAAGTATATCTTTGCCTATGTGAACAACTGAGCATTGTGCTCTGATCACAAATGTTGTTGGTATACCTGGCAGATTGATAATAGCATGTCTAGTAGTCTCTTGTCTCATGGCCATCCTGTATTAAGATATGACTTGAGTGTCCGATTTTAATATCATTGTTCTTAGATACTCCGATGTGCTTTTCGCATTGTCAGGACAAGTGCATTTAATATGGTTCTATCCTCTGTAGTATCTCTTTGTATATATCTGTATGATGCTTATCCTGTACTTTCTGAAATGTCTCTTTTCTGATCCAGTCAAGGACATGCACCTTGCGGGAGGCTGTCATCTTCGGCAGTGTTATTGAGAAGGTTTCCATTCCACATCTTCATGCTAGGTATGGTGCTGGAAATGTTTATAATGATAACAGTGACCTGTGCGTTTTTAGGGCTTCAAAAGATGTTGTCATCATTGTTATACAGTGAGATTCTCATAGTTCTGCTTGGGGTCAAACTATACTTTTGTGAGAACCATTGAGAATTTTGCTTATCGTTCTCACCCTTCACCATTTATATGGTTGGCATAGTTATGTTGTAACTGTTTTTTTTTCTGTTTATTTTATTATGATGATTGGGGTCACAAGCAATCTGGAAGAAATGTATTCGGTTCAATGTGCAAGAAACTGAAATTTAATCAAGTACTAATAAAGAAGTCAAGCAACAAATATTTGCTACAAGTCTTTGCACTTTCCCTGATAGTTTCATCCTTCCGTCCTAATAGTTGTACATACACCTACAAATTGCTTGTTAATATGGGAACTGCTAGGTTAGTAAACTATTTATACTTTCCTGTATCATGACTAAAAACTGTCTTTCCGGCCCAAAACAAGCCTTGAATGAATACAAAAACAAGATCAGTGCAAGTTGTGTACAGCCTCCATCCCACTTTAGTTCTGTTATTTGACTTTGATGGTGGTCAATTTGACTGGCTTTTGGAGTGAAATTTTACTTCAATTCGTCAAAAGAAGAAAATAAGGGTAGGTGAATCGGTAAGTTTTTGTTCCAAAATGTTAATACACTAAGTAATTCAATAACCAAATTCAGCTCAGGAAAAGATTATGGACAGAAAGAGTACCTAACTTCTAAAACTTTTTTTTTCTTGTTGCAAGTTCTTTTCATGTTTTGCAAGTGAGCACAATTATTATCAAGTTGTTGCTATTGTCACTGTAATACCTCATTCTTGGGAAAGTCTTTAACTTTGTATCATTTTGGGATGCAGTGTGGCACTGCTGAAGCTTGCAGAGATGGAGTATTGTGGCACAACAAGGTATTCTACATGTTGTACTTCCTTACCTCATGTTGCCTTACAGTTTTCAATGTTTTTCTTTTTGGTCCTTTCAGTAATAGCTACTGTTATGATCTCATAATATTCATATTTACTAAAGTGTTTTGCTGATCTTATCCATGGAAGCTAAAATTGTTTCTCAGTATATCATCACTTGATCGGTCAATTCCTACCACATGGCTATGCAAAAAAAAAAAAGAAGGATAGAAAAGAGAGGAGGTTTTAGGAATAGGTTCTTGTTTTTCTCAAGATGTCTTGCAGTGTGACATATCCGAATATCCAATCATGATAAATTTCCGTGCATGCATAAATAAAACGGTTGCTTATCACAGTTAATTTTGAAGATTTCGAGACATCTTCCTTTCTTATATGTATCTACAGTCTTGGTACTAGACGTTAGCACATGCTTCACATGGGAATATGTATCTGGTGAATGTTATATCTCTATTTTTGAAACTTTTTATTGTTTTGAACTTTTCCTTTTTGGTTACCCATGATTCAAGGCAGTAAAAAATTGTATAGTATCTATTGTAGATAGGAATTTTTCTTTTGATTTTGGGTTGCCTATGACAGTTTAGTTTGTTTATGACAGACAAACTGAGTTAATTGAGATAAGCATAACATGTTATGGTTGTCCGAATGATGGTATTAAAGTAGCAAGAACGGTGAATTGTTGGTGTATTGTTTGATCTCATTCACTTCATTAGAGAAATTAAGGAAATAATTTAAAAAAAAATGATGATAAACACACCGCAGGGGAATTTTTGAAATAGTCTTATGGAAAAAAATAATCTCTCCAAATTGATATGGTTAAATAGTGAAACAATATCTGTTGCTAACTTCCTCTTTCAATAAATTTGGACTAGTTTGATCTTAAAATAAAAATGCATGTTTGAATAGACTATCAGGTTCGATTTTGGTAGATAAATGCTTATAATAATAGTTAACGTGAAAAAGGTTGAATAGTTTGTGTAACATTAAGTTTGTAGTAATATAAAGTAGCAATATTTTTTGTGAAATAGTAACCCATAGGCCATAGCATATTTATACTGGTTATTAAAAAGTAGCATTAGCTTATATTAGTCTGCGTTCTTGGGGAAAAATTCTGTATTTAAACAAAGATGTCAAGTTTTTAGGGATGGACCTGCAGGAAGTAGTTGCTTTTATTGAGATCAAGGAGAGCTAAATTATATGGACGGATTTTTAAGTATCAGGATAATTTCAATCATGCAAGTTGTGTAGGCTCATGCCAATGTAGCATTCTCCGTAAGAGTTTTTTTTCAGGACATTTAGTCTAATCAAAATTTTCTTGCTTTTTGCTGCAGTTATTTTATCAAGTTACTAATTGAGAAGAAATATGCTTTGCCCTATCGTGTTCTTGATGCCATGGTAGCACACTTCATGAACTTCTTTGATGAAACAAGAGTCATGCCTGTGATCTGGCACCTGTCACTTCTTGTATTTGTGCAGAGGTTAGTTTCACCCTGTCATTTCTTGCGGTATTTCTTCCTCTTCATGGTGGCAAACTGGCAATATAGTAAAATGGTAATAAAGCTTTAATGTTACAAGTCATACTTAACCCATTGATAGGCTACCTGTTAGACTCATTTACACCTCTCGCCTTCTAATAATTGTTTTGTCTTTTCTCTCAAGTACCAGGATAATCATACTTGCTTTGAATTTTTTTGCCATTGTCCACAAGGATTGAAACTCCTAGTAAAGATATCATAACGAATTTGTCAACAAAAAATAGAAGGGCTATAAAATGACGAGTAGCAGCAATATCTTTTATATTAAGGAACAGATTTAACATCTTGCTTATATGTATACTTCCCTATACCGTATGGCTGACACTGCATGACCAAGTATATTTGAGGTTGACAAGTTCGCTGTCACTTGTTCCGGCGGGTGTATGTCCTTTTCTATCAATAGCACTATACTAGTAACCTTGATTTTGCCTCAGTATTGGGTTCTTTCCTTTTTGCATTTTAACTCCTATATAAAGATATCATAACAAATTTGTCATCAAAACGTAGAAGGGCTAAAATGACGAGTAGCAGCAATATCTTTTATATTAAGGAACAGATTTAACATCTTGCTTATATGTCTACTTCCCTATGCCGTATGGCTGACACTGCATGACCAAGTATATTTGAGGTTGACAAGTTCGCTGTCACTTGTTCTGGCGATGTATGTCCTTTTCTATCAATAGCACTATACTAGTAACCTTGATTTTGCCTCAGTATTGGGTTCTTTCCTTTTTGCATTCTTGTCAATTTGTCCAAGAACATGATAGCTTTTGAAGAGATGAAATTTCTGAATATTGTTTATACTCTGTGGGCGAAAATCGTTACAGGTACAAAACTGAGTTGAGGAAAGAGGACAAAGCTAACATAAGAGCACTTGTTGAAAGGCAAAGACATAGACTGGTATGCCTTTGGATTTTATTTTCGTTGCTGCTATTCTGTTTTCTGTTGATGCAAGCAAACATTCAAGTTATGTTTGTGCCTTCGATGCAGATTACACCCGACATATTGAGGGAAATCGATAAGAGCAGAAGTCGGGGGGAAAAGGAGGATGATGCTATGTCAATTGATATCCTCTCATTGATGGTTTTAATCTTTCAGTTACATATCTGCTTGAGCTTAATTTGGTTTATTTGCGCTGTCACCTGCTATTTCCATATCATAGAGGGGTTCTTAATGTTGTAAAAAACTGCGGATGAAACAAAAAATCCTTAAATCTTCTTCGATTGTGCATGCTTCAATTCTGCTATATCAGTAAATTTGCGCTTTAGGGATATCTGTGAGTGTGCATATCTGCATTGATGGGATAATGACTAATGGTTCCCCTCAGACATAGAGGGGTTCTTAATGTTGTAAAAAAGTGCGGACGAAACAAAAAATCTTTGAATCTTCTTTGATAGTGCATGCTTCAATTCTGCTATATCAGTAAATTTGCGCTTTAGGGATATCTGTGAGTGTGCATATCTGCATTGATGGGATAATGACTAATGGTTCCCCTCAGACATAGAGGGGTTCTTAATGTTGTAAAAAAGTGCGGACGAAACAAAAAATCTTTGAATCTTCTTTGATAGTGCATGCTTCAATTCTGCTATATCAGTAAATTTGCGCTTTAGGGATATCTGTGAGTGTGCATATCTGCATTGATGGGATAATGACTATAATGGTCCCTCAGACATTAATTAGGTGAAACACTAATAAGGAAAGATCGCTGTACCCTTTTGTTGTTGTTAAACCCCCCCCCCCTTTTTTTTTTCCATTTCCATTTCTCAGAAGCTGTGAAAGGAATCTTGTGGTAGGCAGGCATGGTAGGTTGTCATGCACAGCACATAGCAAGGTGCTATCTTCTGTTTGTAAGTTTTGTGTATTGTCGAAGCCAGTTGCTTTTTGCAAGTTGTATGCATTTTAACAGGTTTATTTCCTAAGGTTCTTTACGACTGAAATAAAATAGTAGATGTTGATATATCTTGCTAAGGTTCACTTGTTGGATATTCCTATTACTATTTTTCTGCTGCATCATTGGACAAATTTTTCTTAACTCTCTATTACCAAGTCCTCTTTCCGTGATCAATAAAGCAATTGAAGAAGATAGGTTTGATATCCCAGACGTTCCTATGGAGGAGGACTAGATTTTTGATCAGCGACCTCTATGAGTGGTAAGATATTAATTGCTGTAAACGTGATTTGCATTTTATCGTTTATATACGCACGAAGCTCCAGCAAATATCACAGACTAAAAAGTGTAACTTTACTTTTTCCTATGAAGTATGTGATGATGGTATATTAGCAGTTTCCGGATTCAGTATGGACAGAGACGGAGAGCTGTGCCACATGATACATGAGCATTCCTGTGTGGACTGTTGGAGTGGGAGCTGACTAGAGATGTTGCAATATATTCTTTCATGATATTTATAGTTTTTGGCCATGTCTTCATCAGCTTATGCCTAAATAGGTATATGTCACGAACCTCGAAAGTGGAATTGTCTGGGTTTTCAAATTTTAGTGTACCATGTGATAGCCCCTTGACTTTAAAAGTTTGAGAAATCCAAGTAGAGATGTGTACTCTTTTGGTAAACAGTAGCAAAACAGATTAAACTTATATTTACAAGAAACAAAGAATATACAGGAGTTGAATTAAATTTATCCCCTAGGCTTTGCTTTACAACTTGTTTGGATGGTTGTTACCTATTGTATTGTATCGTATTGTTACTTTAATTACAAGTTTGTTTTGATTGATACTTAAATTTTATTGTATCGTATCGTATCGTTAAATTCGTCGTTATGTAACGTCGAAAAGTTTCATTTTATGGAACGGCGAATTTGGTGGGGTGGTGTCGTTACCTTGTTTTTTTTCCTCTCATTTTGTCCTTGCTTATTATTAAATAATCATGTTTTATCTTTTATCCTACTCTTTTATACAGTATAATAATTCTACTCCGTATTCTATTTTTTCTTAGTAATATTGCAAGTTTATTCTTCATATTATTGGTGTGTGACATCATGACACGACAACAACGGATACAATATATCCAAACGTTATATTATTATACAATGTATTATAAAACATACATGTAACAACAATCCAAACAAGCTGTTAGATATCAAGTATCTCATCTGTATAAATAACATATTTTTTCTCCAATAGTTTTTCTGTGTTTGATTGGGAAAGGAACTTATTAGGTCTAGTATTGTTACTGAGGTTCTATATTCTAGTGTACAAAATACCTTTTTGTACCTTTGCTTCACTAAAATAAGTGATTGTTGTAAAAGTAACCGTAACAAAGTTGACCTTTATTTGAATTTGATGTTCTTAGAAAAGTTATGCGTAATTTTATCCATCAAACTTTAGACAAATAAAAAAAATAAAAAAATAAATCTGTAGTGCTGTGTTAGAATCGAATTTGACGTTTTCTTTAATTGTGGTTTTCTTTGAGGTTAGTTTGTGCACATTTTAACTAACTATGAACACACATTGACTAATATATGAGTACCTGTTATCACACAAAATACCAATTGCATACCTGCTATCAAATAGAATTTACCTAGTGTCATCTCAGCTTGGTTAGACGCGTATGGTAGTTTAATGTCTTAAATGAAATAAGTTTAGCACCGTCAAAACTGTAAACATTTGTAAATTAGTTATTTCGTACTTGTATGGGTTAAAATCCGACTTGAGGAAATTCAGCGAATATGAATCAACAAGTGTAGAAGTTATGACCGTGGTCGAGCAGGGCCCAATAGCGAGGAGTCGCCGGACAAGACATCAAGGCCGAGGTTGAATAAAGAAGCATAAGAGTAACGGCTAGAATAGTCGTGGAATTATCAAAAGGAATATTCTATCGAATATTCTTCTGACTGTACTTTCTAGGGTTTCCGAGGAATATCCCATATATAAGTATTAAGAGATAGGAAACAAAGTGGGGGAGATTGATTCTGATAAGAACACTTGTAAGAAGTTGACTCTTGAAAGATAATAGAAAAAACTTACCTTTCCACTGTGATTGATTTTGTTGTTTATTCTGCCTTTTCACTCACGCGATCCAAGAACACTTCGTCCATTTCATATCTAGTTATCGCACTTTGCTGTCAGAAGGAAGAATCATCCACATCACTCAACATTTGAGTGAATCATTCTTCCTATTTACGTTTATTGCCAATCTTCATATTAATTCCTCATTATTACCCCTTCATTTACTCTCAAAAGCTTCATTTATTAATATGATAATTGGTTTTATGCGCTAGTGGACCTCAGTGTTCCAACACGTGATTAGATTTTGGATTTATTGTGCTTGACTAGGATGTGCCTTCCATCTTGTTTATCCTCTAATTAGTTTAGTAAAAAGTGTTATATTTTTTGGTTAAACAATTTGGCGCCGTCTGTGGGGAATTTTTTTAATCAAAGTCATAGTTTTTCTAGATCTACAAAAAAATAGAATTTTCTTTTTCCTACTTGCACGACCTAACATGGCAGGAATCAGAGAAGAAAGATCGAAGGCAGTAGCAGGCCTCACTGCTAACCTCCTACGCACCATCAATGAGGTTAACGGAGATGACGAGGAGACGCCAAACGCTTCACCTAGGCGAAGTGATTCACCCCTCCCTCATGGCAGCGTTGCCGCCTCTCATGGAAAAGGAGTTTCTACGTCCACGACAGAAGAAGTACCACCTGCAGTAAAAAAACTACTAGAGGTATGGCTAACGAGTACACTGAGCAGTATACTCGACAAACCCGCTCAAAGGGCGAGTAGAGATGATGCACGAGTCGACATCGCAACGACAACCAGCGAGCAACATGCTCTTCCCCCAACATGTATCACTCACACTGTTAATGATGCAGGTAATGACGACCTCGCCGCCATTCTAAGAAAAATGGAGGAGATGGAGAACGAGAATAAAGCACCCCGCAACCAAATAAGGGAGCACCAAGAAAGGGTTAATAAGATACCAGGCGCCTCAAAACTTCTACAAAAACAGGATGTTGGCCGGTTCGTAGAACAACCGTATAGCGATGAGGCTGCACCACATGCTATACCTAAAACATTCAAGATTCCGCCATACTTAAAAGTATATGCCGGCATAACGGACCCTGAAGATCACATCATTCACTACGTCACCGCAGTGAAAAGCAACGACCTAACTAAAGAACAAGTGCCGTTGGTACTGCTGAAGAAGTTCGGCAAAACTCTAACCGGGGGAGCCCTGACATGATACTCACAACTGCTAGTACGCTCCATAGAAACATTTGAGGAGATGGCCGACAAGTTCGTCACCACTCATGCCAGGGCCAAGAAAGCAGAAGCCAGGGTGAATGACATATTCTCCATTAAGCAGTCACCGGGCGAAGGGCGAAGGGACTTCCTCACCCGGTTCAACAGATTAAGAATGACCCTTCCAAACATATAGGAGGGAATGGCAGTACCAACTTTCCAAAACGGGCTGAACATGAGTGACTAGAGAGCGACCAAGAAACTATTGAACAGACTCATGAAGTATCCCCCACCACCTGGGAAGAAATACACAATGCCTATTGTGACGAGGTGAGAGTAGGCGAGGACGACCTTAACGGACCAACCCAGCGGTTGACGTCAGTCCATATGGAGTCAAGAAAGGACCGCAGAAATGATAACAGAATAGATCATACGGGTCCGCGCCTCAATCATGAGAGACATCAGCCATACGTCAGAACTGCCATTATACCACCTCTCCGTCATGGCGATGGCCCATCCAGGACGCAAACAGGGACTCACCGGAACGAAAAAGGTATGTCTCCACTATTATCTGCTCACAATTTTTGTGTCTCCCCTTCAGAAGTTGTCTACGCCTTAGAGAAGTTCGGCCCAAAGGTGAAATATCCACAAAATATGAAGTCCGATCCGAACACTAGAAAATCGAACGCCTTCTGTGAATTCCATCAGGAAAGGGGCCACAAGACCGAGGACTGCATCGCCCTGAGAGAGGAGATGGTGAACATGCTCCACCAAGGGTATTTAAGAGAACTGATGAGTGATTGAGGAAGAGCAAACTTCGCTCGTGGGCGAGAACAACATCAGGGCCCCCCGAAACCACCCTCCCCAGCCCGCACCATCCAGATGATCATGGCGGAGGCGATGACGCAACAATTAGTCACGTGAAATTCACAACACCCACAAGTTGAAGCGGTCGATCACCCACGAACGGTATGACGATCTCGAAGAAAGTATCATCTTCGATGAGTCGGATACCCACAATTTGACCTATCCTCACTATGATTCTCTTGTTATTACTTTACGAATTTCAGATACCGATGTAAAATGGATTATGGTAGATGACGGAAATGGCACATGTATTATCCATCCTAGAGTTATCGCACAGATGAGACTCGAAGACGAGATAGTACCACGCTGCATAACGCTAACAGGTTTTAACAATGTAGTTTAGCGAACCTCCGGAGAGATCACACTGCTCGTTATGGACGGTGGTATCACCCTGGAAACAATGTTTCACATCATGAATCAAGATACAGTGTACAATGCCATCATAGGACGACCCTGGATACACTATGAGGGCCATCCCGTCCAGCCTATATCAGGTCATCAAATTTCCCACCCCATGGTGAGTATTCAGCATTCGCGGCGAGCAACGCACGACCCAAGAATGCTATCACATCGCCTAAAGGTGGAAAACGGGCCGGGTTGACCCGTAACCGGACCGGCCCAGACCGGTTAAAACCGGAACCGGCCCGACCCGGTTCATAGGGGCCCGGGTGGGCTGGGTAGGGGGTTAGAGGGGGGTTGGTCCGTTTAATTATTTTGAAACGGTTAGCCGGACCAGTAGTGAACCGTAACCGTGTACCAGTTTAACCGGCCCGGCCCGGTACAACGACTATTTTTTTTTAAAGATGTGGGGCCCACTGACTGTTGGCAACGGTCACCCCTGACAGCATGCCGT
>ML430252.1:0-48673 GCA_005239525.1 Nicotiana knightiana | reverse complement strand
AAATAAGGGGATACAACAGAGAATAAGGAAAATATCATACAAAGATCGATTAAAATCAGATTTGGGGAGAAATAAAGTAAAAAATAAAGGAACGTGGTAGATTAAATAGAAATAAGGAAAATATCAGTCAAATACGAGAAAGGAAAGAGTATCAATCAGAAATCAGTAAAGAATAATGAAAGATCTCAAACCCTAGTTGAGAATGATGCCTCGAATCGGGCCAAAAATACAAGGACCGTTCAATATAGCATGTATAGAGACGGAAGATCGTCCAAATATTCATAAAATCAGGGTGAATCTACCCGTTATTGAGGTAGTTCTTTCCAAAAATAGGGCAATAACCAAGTGATGTCAACAACATGTGTATAAGGGCAGAATATTATTAAATAGATAAGCAAATCATGGATTGATTCCATGTTTGAGCTGGAATCAGAGAGAGAAGGGGGGTATGAGAGTCTAAGGGTGGGTGAAGAGGTAAATGAGTTAGGGTTGGAGTTTGATATAGTTAAGAAGGGGGAATTAGATATGGATTGTTGATCTTTAGAGATCAACGGTCATGATTAGAAGGGTCCCGGGTCGAGTGTTTTAAATGGGCATGGAGATTGGACTAATAGGTACTGGGCTAGGTATTTTGGGCTAGTAAGGGTGTTGGGTTAAATCCGAAAATGGGAATTTTAGGGGCTAGATCTTAAATACCAATTTTAAAAAATAAATAATTTATAAAAAATAATTAATAAATAAAAAAATATCACTTGTGCATAAAAATGATTTTAAATAATTACTTAAAATTATAAAAATATAAAAAGTCATTTTCTGTATAAATAATGCAATTATGCATACATATGGCTATTATTGCAAAATATGCAATTTTAGCCTAAAAATGCAGATGTAATTATAATAAATGTACCAAATATTTAAAGCTCAGTATGGATATAAATAATGAAATTAGATGATAAAATCATCATAAAAATTATTTGTGATGCAATTAATGATTATTTATATAATAAAACATGGGAATAAATAGATTTAAAAATCTTTAAAAATTATGGGAAAATGTTTGTTGATGCTCATGCACTATTTTGAATGTTTATATGTATTTAAAAACTATATATGAGAAAAATTGGGTATCAACAGATAGCTGTCATGAGGTTCTTTGGAACATGGGTATATAGGAGACCAATGAGGTCGACTTTGGTGCTTTCAGATGACTGGTTCCGCTAAGAAATGGTGGATGGATTATTTATTGACCAGACCAGCTGGGTCGCCTGCTCTCACTTGGGACCAGTTCTCACATCTCTTCTTAGAGAAGTTTCTACCTATCACCTTGAAGGAGGAGCGCCGCCGTCAGTTCGAGCGTCTCTAGTAGGGAAGCATGATTGTTACTCAGTATGAGACTCGTTTACTAGATTTGGCCCGACATACTATTCTTTTGCTCCCCACAGAGAGAGAGATGGGGGGGGGGGTGAGGAGGTTTATTGAGGGTCTTACTCAGCCTATTAGATTGCAGATGGCTAAGGAGACAGGGAGTGAGATTTCTTTCCAGAATGCGGCCAATGTGGCCCGACGAGTCAATATGGTTCTTGGACAAGGAGGTCAAGGGTCGGACAAGAGACCTCGTCATTTCGGTGGATTCAGCAGTGCCTCGTCTGGAGGTGGGGGTACTTATGTTAGAGGCCATCATCCAAGGCTATTTCATTCAACACTCCTGTTGATACCCGATTTTTTCCTATAATATTTTTTAAATGCATATACACCTTCAAAACTATGCATTAGCATCATTTGATATTTTTTCATAATTTTTGCATTTTTAAATTAATTTATCCAAGTATTTTATTTATATAAATAATTAAAAAATTGCATCACAAATGACTTGATAATATTGCATGATTTAATTTTTCTATTTATGTTCATATTAAGCTTGAAATATTTGCACAAATAGCCACATTTATATTTTTGGGTTACAATTGCAATAACTTTACAATTATAGCCCATGCGTACATTATTGCATTGTTTTACCAGAAAATGGCTCATTGTATTTTTAAAATATTGAATAATTATTTTAAAACATTTGTATGCATGAATTTTTTTTTTAATAATTTGTTAATTGTTTTATAAATTATTTTTATCAATTATTTGGGCATTTAATAAATAACCCCTTTTTGTTTCAGACCTGACCTCTTTTAAACCAGCCCAAAACGCTTTTTAAAACTAGTCCAAATCCCTTTAGGGCCAATCTGCAAACCCCGACCCAATAGCCCCGTTTAATCGTGACCGTTGATCAATCAACGGTCCAATATTAAACTTACCATAATTAATCCTAACCTAGCCCCCTAACCTTTCTCATTCTTTCCCTCCCCTGCCGTCATCATCTCCCCTCGTGTCTCAGCTCTCTCTCAACCTATCCCTAGCCCTAAACGTCGCAACCGGCATGAACCCCTCCTATGGTTCTCCTATGTCATCCTCCGGCCATTCCTGGTCTCCCACACTCCATGGCTCTTCGATTCCATGAATCCTTGAGAGGATCTCAATGAACTCCAACTGTTTCTGGTTTGAAACTTTGCTTATCGTCCTGTCTCAGACAATTTTTCATTTGTAAGTAATAATCTCTCCTTGTTTTGTTACGAATCTATGGGTTCTTGACCTATTTTCTCATCACTACTATTTTTTCTGAAAACCCTAGCTCGATATTATCGATTCTTCTCAGATCTTTATAGATATGAGATGATTCAAATGTTATTAATTGTTTTCCTTTAAAAACCCCTTGTTTTAACTGATTATTTCGATTTTAGTTGTTCTTTCTAAAACTAGGGTTCATTCCAAATTTTGTTCAACGATTTTTATAAGTTCTCAATGTCTAGTTAATTGTTTCTTCATCGTCTTGACTGATTATCGCATGAGTGTTCAAACCCTAGTTGATTATGTGATATGCTGGTTTCTTCAACTTTTGTTTCGATACTTTAGTTACTTTATGTGATACCAGTAATATTACTTTGCTCTATTTTTTTGGACTTAAACATTATTTCTTGTTAAATCAAGTATTTTTATGGTTTTTCCCTAATTAACCTCTGTTAGGGTTCGAACCTGCTCTTTCCGGCTAAGTTCTATGTTTCTGGGATGTTTTACTTAGTCTAATTTCTATTTATGGAAGTTGAGTAATTCTTTCCGGAAATCAGTGTTATTTTGAATGTTTTGTTGATTGCTTTACTCCGTTAGAGATTTGTATGCATAAATCTTGTTTGTTTCCTTGTTTATGAATTTAATCAGCCGTCTATGCCTTAACTGATTGCCCGTATAATTTTGTGACTGTACTGATCCTTTATTTGGTATGATTGGGATTCTTTCCTTAATTAAACTCCCCTATTATTAACGTTTGACCAATTACCCCTAATTAGGGGAAGGTCTATTCCGAACCCTTATGTGATTGGATTCTGTGACTCTATGATTTCCCTAATTGACTGAATGCTGATTCCTTTACCTTATTTTTTCTACTCTTAAATTTCTATATATACACTCTTGTTTTTCCTCTCAACACACGAACAATTAGTTCAGAATACACACACACACTCTCGAATTCTATCTTCTTTCTATGCTACCTGTCTAACTGTTGGTCTAGCCCGCTGAAAGCCAAGGCTAGACAGTGGAACTCTACTTGCTTTACATTCTGCACTTTGCTTCCTTAACTGGTATGTCTCTAGTTCAATTCTGAAACTCAACTTTATGTAAATCCATGCCTATTCCTGCACTAGTTTAATTGACTATGTATTTAATTGTCTTCCTGTTTACTGCTTTCCCAGTATGTTTAAATTTTACCCGCTCCAGTTCAAGTGTTTAATCGAGCATGCCTAGATCTCATTTGACTTGTTTGCATGTTTGTTCAGTTCCTGTTTACTCCCCTCAACTAGTATGCTCATGTTAGTGTCTTAGACTCCCAATGTATTTGATTGATCCTAATTGGTATGACTAATGCACCCCTGTCTTCAACATGACTATTCCCATGCTCTGTCTCCATGTCTTTATTGCCTGTTACCACAACTCACTTGTTAAGTCTCTAAATCAGTAAACTCCTAGTTGTTCTGTGCATTTGTTGTCCCATATGATTCCCCCTTGTACCCTGTTCATGTGTTTCTAATGTGAGCTCTCTATGCTCCCAACCCCCTGATCCCCGTTTGTAAAGTTGTTTGTTAAATGGTTGTGAATCTGGGCATTCTATGATTGTGTGGTTGCTTGTTGAATCTTTGTTCTCCTCAGAATTGATTTCAAAACTGTTTTCCACCCTTAATATTTTCTTAAAACTGTTTCTATTCCTGAAAACCTTTTCATTCCTAAATTTTTTATCTAAACATTATTTTACTAAGCTCTTTCAAATTATGTCAAGCACTCTCACTTCTACTCTTAGATTATTAAGTTCTACCCCTCCAGCGTGTGTACTGCCTAGGAATCCATGAAATTCCTCCGAACTCTGGCCCACTGGGGCTGGCCCTTCCACACTTCACATAACCAATTCTCTATTTTAAGGGTTCTTGGTGTGAGCATTGCCCGGGATCCCTGAGGTCCTTAGGGAACTTTGACACACCAGGACACCCTATTGGCTACGAGACTCTTGGTATCTGAGACTGTTTTGAAGGCCTGGTGTCTCCAGGTTTAATTTGGTCCTATCTGTAGGCTCCCTATAGTATAGCTTATATTTATTTATGTAATTCATTCAATTCTGGTCTGTAATAATCATCTTTGTAAACAGATATTGGAGAAATTAGTAAAAGGATAGGGATTCTTATACGATTTTTGTGGGAAAATTAGGTAGAAATCATGCTTTAGGTTTATACTATGCTTATTTGCAGTAGAAATCATGCCTTTAAACATATATTATGTTACTTGCATTAGAGATCATGTTGTAGGATTGTTGTGTTATTTGCATTAGAAACTCTACCTTAGGATAATTACGTTTACTGGTTTTGCCTATTAGAAAACATGTTATAGCTCAGTACTTCATTATCACGAAATTCTGCTTCTGCATAAGTCACAACCACCTAAAAATCCTGTCGTTAGGCTACTGTTGTAATCCTGCCTAATAAAAATGACCGTTCTCTATGTGCATTAGAAATCCTAGTTTAGGACTGCATTTGCTTTTGCTTTAAAGTATGTCGCCTAAATAAATAACTGTCTTGTTTATAAAGATGCTTAAAAATAGGCCCCACGCCTAGACGCCATGTTATAGGATAAAACATGCATGAAATCAACTTTTGTAATACTCAGCACCTAGATCAGCATGCCTATAGGACTTAATAATTTTAAACGGTTCTAACTGATTCCTCGAACTCTGATCTCACTTAGACAGCATGTTTAAAGGGTATTACAGATCCACGCCTAGGCAAGCCTTAGGTAATTAAAGTCCTATAAAGCTGTAAAAAAAATTAAGCTCTGTTTATTTGTGAAACTGCACAGGTTCAACAGGTTCTAAAATCAGTAGGCAAACTGATTAGGTTTACGCCACTTCGCCTTAAAACAATACTGCATATTCTCTGCTTGTTATATTCCCCTAGATATCCTGTTCTAGGACTTTCTGAAATTCTCTGAAATCTGTGTTTGAGACGTGCTAATTATCTGTTTATGTGTGGAGACAAACATGAGCTTCTTAATTGTTTTCATATTTGACAGTCCTATATGTTCTTTGTTGTCGCTTAGATTTTTCCCTTCTTAACACCTTAGGAGAGTCTAGAATTGCCCTAAAATTAGAGGTCTTAAACACCTCCAGGGCCACGAGGAAGGGACGGGTTAAGCACGCTTAGAGTTCGTTAATTAAAAGCGCTAAGGGGAGGGTATTTGGGTAGTAAAAGGATATGATGACCTGTACGCTAATGCCATGTGTAACCCCTCTAGTTGAGGAAGGATTATCGGGCATTGTACAGATATGATCCTATAGGCTAACAAACATAGGACTCCTCCATCTTTATACATATGTGTGCTTGGACTGCTCACCTTTTAAACTCATGTTATCTTACTTACATATGTGTGCATAGATTGCTTACCTGTTAAATGACTAAATTACTAAGTAAGTTTGGCCGGGACCCACCATTGTGGACCTCGAGGGGTGCCTAACACCTTCCCCTCAAGGTAATTTTATGCCCTTGCACAATCTCTAGTAACGTAGACTGGTTTCATGAATTACTTGCATTAGGTTCCCTAACATACAATAAATTCGTTAGGTGGCAACTCTTCACTTTCCATACCCCTCTCCCAAAAGGAAGGGAGTTGTCCCAAATGAATGTCGAAACCCGATTCCGCGAGGAAAAAATGGGGCGCGACAACTCCAGGCATCCCAAGGTGCCCCAGGTGGTCGTGGATCGTATATGCCTTATTCTGGTCAGCCAACCTATAGTGAACCACCAGCTCCTATCAGTGCCCCTCCTCTTTAGAGTTTTCAGGGTGGTTATTCAGGTCGACAGGTTCAGTTTGCCAGCCAGCAATCTCAATAGACGAAGTCTTGTTATACTTGTGGTGATCCGAGGCACCTTGCTAGATATTGTCCTTGTGCGTCGAGCAGTTCACAACACCAGAGTTCTCGTGCCATGGTTCCGGCACCAGTAGCTGCTCAGCCATCCATAGGCAGGAGTCAGACAGTTAGAGGTAGGGATCAGATTGTTAGAGGTGGAAGGTTAGGCCGTTAGAGGCGAAGGCCCGCCAGGTAGAGGTTGTCCCGGGGATATGATTTCGAGTGGTAGGGCTTAGCCCCAATGTTATGCTTTTATAACCAGACCTGAGGCTGAGTCATCTGATGACGTCATTGCATGTACTCTTTCAGTTTGCAGTAGAGATACTTCAGCTCTATTTGATACAGGGTCTACTTACTCCTATGCGTCATCTTATTTTGTTTCATATTTGGTTGTGCCTCGTGATTCTTTGAGTGCCCTTGTATATGTGTCCACGCCTGTCGGGGATGCTATTATTGTAGATCATGTGTATCGTTCATGTGTGGTCACTATTGGGAGTCTTGAGACCAGTGTATACCTTTTGCCCCTTGATATGGTTGATTTCTATGTTATTATGGCCATGGATTGGCTATCACCCTATCACGCTATCTTGGATTTTCACGCCAGATAGTGACATTAGCCTTGCCGGGGTTTCCTCGATTAGAGTGGAGAGGGACTCCTGGCCATTCCTCCAGCAGGGTTATTTCTTATATGAAGGCTCGACGTATGGTCGATAAGGGGTGTTTGGCCTGTTTGGCTTATGTTCGTGATTCTAGTGATGAGGGTCCTTATATGGATTCTGTGCCTGTTGTTCGTGAGTTTCCTGAGGTATTTCCTACAGACCTGCCAGGGATGCCACCCCACAGGGATATTTACTTTTGTATTGACTTGGCTTCGGGCAGCCTGTGCCTGTTATATTGACTTCCATGTGGGTAGTAATACTTTCTTCAAGAGAAGGGATCTCTACAACTTTGTCCCCCCAAACATAAGAACACACGGGTCGGGAACGCACTCCTCAGGAAGAGGTTCCATCGGCGTTATGTCGCCGGCCGTGAAGAACAAGAGGAAGCTTTTTCCTTTTGTGGAACAGTTTTGGATGTTTTCGCCATTATATGAGTAGAAGAAAGAAGAAAGTTGTAATGACCCAAAGGGTCATCTCGTATTGTAGGACTCTATTCTGGGCTCGTAGCCTTCAAAATCTTACTTTTACCCTTCTTGATTTGTGTGCACAGTCCGAGCGAAATCCTAGAAAGCCTTTAGGTGGAAAATAAAAAGGATTTTTAGTTGACTTCAAGCAACGTTTTGAGTAAATGGACCCAGACCCGTATTTTGACGGTCCCGGTGGGTCCGTCGTAAAATATCGGATCTGGGGGTATGCCCGGAATCAAATTCCAAGGTCCCTAGCTCGAGATGTGGATTTTTGACTAAAATTGAATTATAGAAAATCAATAACTTTAAAGAATTTGCTTGATGTTCAACCTTGCTGGTATCGGTCCCTATTTTAGTTCCGGAGCCCGGTACAGGTCCGTTATGATATTTGTACCTTGTCTGTGAAATTTTGTAAGAATTGGAACTAATTTGACGTGATTTGGAACTTCATTTGAGAAAATAGTAAATTTAAAGTGTTCTTGATAAATTCATAGGTTTTGGTGCTAAATTCGAAGTTCTAGGTGTTATTTTGGTGATTCGATCACACGAACAAGTTCGTATGATATTTTTAGACTTGTGTGTATATTTGGTTTGGAGCCCCGAGGGTTCGGGTAAGTTTCGGATAGGCTACGGAGTGGAAAAGACTTAGAAAGAATTGCTGGTATATATTCAGGTCTGCAGGTCTCGCATTTGCGAGGCCTGGCTCGCAAATGCAAGCCTCACATTTGTGTTGATGTGCCGCATTTGTGATCAATGGGATGGTCTGGTTAGGTCCGCAGTTGCGAGGAAAGAACCGCATTTGCGGATGGTGCTATTTGCATTTTCTACAAATCGATCGCATTTGCGATAGCTGCAGAAATGCGAAGATTTCGCATTTGCGATAATTCTCTCATATTTGCGAGCATCACAATTGCGAAGCTCTGCTCGCAAATACAACATCTGCAACTGATGGGTCTCTATTTAGACGAGATTTTTCTCATTTTTCAACTTTCCCAAACACTAGAAATCCCTTAGGCGATTTTTCAAAGGCAACTTCTTCCCCAATCAAAGGTAAGTGATTCTTAACTCATTTCTTTCAATCTTTCACTTCATTTTACAAGATTTGAACCTAGAATCTAAGGTTTTTATGGTGGAATTGGGTATTTTTGGGTAGAAATTAGGTATTTCGAAATTTGGGGATTTAGACCTCAAATTGAGGTCAGATTCAAAAACCAATTATATATTCGGGCTCGGGGGTTAATGGGTAATCAGGTTTTGGTCAGAATTTTGGATTTTGACCAAGCGAGCCCGAGGTCGATTTTTGACTTTTTGGGGAAAAACTTGGTAACTCTATAATTGTGCATTGAAATTTATTTCTTAGTGATAATTGATGGTATTAAGCAAATTATGACTAGATACGAGCGGGTTGGAGGTGAATTCTATAGGAAAAGCGGCACTTGAGCAGTGAGTGTCTTGCGGATTGAGGTAAGTGTTATGTCTAACCTTGGCTTGAGGGATTAGGTATTGTTGCGTATTTGCTATGTGTTGATTGATGAGTACAAAGTATAGGTGAGGTGACGAGTACCTATGTTGTTATCGAGTCCTAGCATATGAGTGAGTCTTATTCATGTGATCATGGTATTCTTTGTTCGTATTATTCAAGCTTAGACTAGGTATTCTTTATGGTTTCATTATTTTTGTTGTTTGGCTGAGGAAGAGTGTAAAGCACGACGGGTGATTCCGTGCCATTGCATATTATTTCTATTGCTGGAAAGTATGTTGTTGCTGTGTTTCTTTACTGTTACCATTATCATGATATTTTACTCCCCCACAACATGTTCTCCCCATCTTAGTATTGTCCATGCGGTTTCTGTTATTTGTTATTATTATGTCGTACATTATTTATTTGCACAGGTTTATGTGGTCGCCTTGTCCTAGCCTCGTCACTACTTCGTTGAGGGTAGGCTCGGCACTTACCATTACATGGGGTCGGTTATACTGATATTGCACTCTGCACTGTTCTGTGCAGATTACGGTACGGGACCGAGTTTATCCCGTGTGGAGTTGCTGACTTCATTCCCACAGGAGATCCAAGGTAGATCTGCCCGCGTTTGCAGACCCTGGAGTCCCCTTCTAGTTACTTCAGTTTACTGTTTCTTTATTTTGAAAATAGTTGTGTTTTTCTTCAGCCAGTATTTTTAGTAACTCTTAGAAGTTCATGAATTGTGACACCAAACTCTGGGTAGTTGTATATGAATATTTGGATTATGATGAACTCCCGCACTTCTTTAATCTGTCTTGTTTTAAATTATTTATATTTAGCAAATTGTTTAAAGAGTTGTGTATTAAATCTCTAATTATTGGATTGCCTGGCAACTGAATGGTTGGGCGTCATCACGGTCCCGACGGCGGAAAATTCAGGTCGTGACAAGTTGGTATCAGAGCACTAGGTTACTTAGGTCTCACAATTCACGGACAAGCTTTGTAGAGTCTAGGGGATCGGTACAGAGACATATGTACTTATCTCCCAGAGGCTATAAAGTTAGGAACAAGTTCACTTTTATTCAACTTTGTCGTGCGATTCTTGATATCTCAATACCGATTGAACTCTTCTATTCTTATTCTCTCGCAGATGGCAAGAACATGTACCGTTTCTTCTTCTGATCAGCAGGCGGATCCTCCAGCAGCAGATCCTACGAGGGGCAGAGGTCAAGGCCGAGGCCGTGCTAGAGGCCGAGGCAGGGGCTTGGCTCAGCCTAGGGTCCGAGCAGCAGTCCCAGCTATGGAGCCTCAGGTAGAGTTTGACAAGGAGGTTCCCGCTCAGACCGTTCCAGCCGGACCAGCTCAGGTCCCAGAGGGGTTTATTGCCACCCCGGTGCTTCAGGATGCCTTGGTCCGATTAGTGGGGCTTATGGAGCGTGTAGACAAGACTGGCGCATTTCCCATGGCACCAGTTGTATCTCAGGCTGGAGGAGAAGCCTAGACTCCTGCTACTCACACTCTGAAGCAGATGGATCCCCAGTTTCAGACTCTAGCAGCTCATTAAGTCGGAGTGGTTCAGCCGGTTGCTACAGCACAGCCCGTTGATGGGTCAACTATGTCCTCTAAGGCTTTGTGGAGGTTGGATATGTTTACCAAGCTCTTTCCAGTTTGTTTTAGTAGTGCTACTTTAGAGGATCCCCAAGAGTATCTTGATAGCTGTCACGAGGTTCTTCGGAACATGGGTATATTGGAGACCAATGGGGTCGACTTTGCTGCTTTTCGGATGACTGGTTCTGCCAAGAAATGGTGGAGGGATTATTTATTGACCAGACCAGCTGGGTCACCTGCACTCACTTGGGACCAGTTCTCACGTCTCTTCTTAGAGAAGTTTCTGCCTTTCACCTTGAGGGAGGAGTGCCGCCGTCAGTTCGAGCGTCTCGAGCAGGGCAGCATGACTGTTACTAAGTATGAGACTCATTTTGTGGATTTGGCCCGCCATGTTATTCTTTTGCTCCTCATAGAGAGAGAGAGAGAGAGAGAGGGTGAGGAGGTTTATTGAGGTCTTGCTCAGCCTATTAGATTGCAGATGGTTAAGGATACAGGGAATGAGATTTCTTTCCAGGATGCAGCCAATGTGGCCCGACGAGTCGAGATGATTCTTGGACAGGGAGGTCAAGGGTCGGACAAGAGACCTCGTCATTCTGGTGGATTCATCGGTGCCTCGTCTGGAGGCGGGGGTACTTATAGTAGAGGCCATCATCCAATGCCATTTCATTCAGCACTCCAGGCATCCCACGGTGCCCCAGGTGGTTGTGACTCGTATATGCCTTATTCTGGTCAGCCGGCCTATAGTAAACCATTATCTCCTATTAGTGCACCTCCTCTTTATAGTTTTCATGGTGTTTATTCAGGTCGACAGGGTCAGTTTACCGGCCAGCAGTCTCAGCAGCCGAAGTCTTGTTATACTTGTGGTGATCCGAGGCACCTTGCTAGATATTTCCCTCGTGCGTCGAGAAGTTCACAACACCAGAGTTTTCGGGCCATGGTTCCAGCATCAGTATTTTTATCGTCTGCTCAGCCAACCAGAGGCAGAGGTCAGAAAGTTAGAGGTAGGGGTCAGATTTTTAGAGGTGGAGGTCAGGCCATTAGAGGTGGAGGCCCGCCAGCTAGAGGCCGCCCCAGGGATATGATTCAGAGTGGTGAGGCCCAGCCCCGATGTTACGCTTTTCCATCCAGACCTGAGGCTGAGTCATCGGATGCTGTCATTACAGGTACTGTTTCAGTTTGCAATAAAGATGCTTCAGGTCTATTTGATCTGGGGTCTACTTACTCCTATGCGTCATCTTATTTTGCTTCATATTTGGTTGTGCCCCGTGATTATTTGAATGCCCCGGTATATGTGTCCATGCTCGTGGGGGATGTTATTGTTGTAGATCGTGTGTATCGTTTGTGTGTGGTCACTATTGGGAGTTTTGAGACCAGTGTAGAACTTTTTCTCCTTGATATGGTTGATTTCGATGTTATATTGGGCATGGATTGGCTATCACCCTATCACATTATCTTGGATTGTCACGCCAAGAAAATGACATTAGCCTACCGGGTTTGCCTCGATTAGAGTGGAGAGGGACTCTTGGTCATTCCTCCAGTAGGATTATTTCTTATATGAAGGCTCGATGTATGGTCGAGAAGGGGTGTTTGGCCTATTTGGTTTATGTTCGTGATTCTAGTGCTGAGGTTCCTTCTATGGATTATGTGCCTATTGTTCGTGAGTTTCTTGAGGTATTTCCTGCAGACATGTTGGGGTTGCCACTCGACAGGGATATTGACTTGGCTCCGACACTCAGCCTATTTCTCTTTCGCCATACCATATGGTCCTACCAGAGTTGAAGGAATTGAAGGAACAATTACAGGATTTGCTTGATAAGGGCTTCATTATTCCTATTGTCTCTCTTTGGAGTGCACCGGTGTTGTTCGTGAATAAGAAGGACGGGTTTATGAGGATGTGTATAGACTATCGGTAGTTGAACAAAGTCACTATCAAGAACAAGTATCCGTTGCCGAGGATTGATGATTTGTTTGATCAGCTTCAGGGTGCGAAGGTGTTTTCAAATATTGATTTGAGATCTGATTACCATCAGTTGAGGATTAGGGCATCTGATGTCCCTAAGACATCTTTTCGTACGCGGTATGGGCACTATGAGTTTCTGGTGATGTCCTTTGGGTTGACTAATGCCCAAGCAGCATTTATGGATTGTATGAACCGAGTGTTCAAGCCTTATCTGGATTCCCTCGTGATTGTGTTTATTGATGACATCTTGATATACTCCCGTAGTCGGGAGGAGCAGCATGAGAAGCACCTCAGGATAGTGCTCCAGACTTTGAGGGACAGTCAGTTATATGCTAAATTCTCAAAGTGCGAGTTTTGGTTGGATTCATTTGCTTTCTTGGGCCATTTCGTGTCAGTAGAGGTTATTCAGGTAGATCCTAATAAGATTGAGTTATTCAAGAACTGGACTAGACCTACTTCAGCTACGGAGATCAGGAGCTTCTTGGGTTTGGCGGGTTATTACCGTCGGTTTGTGGAGGGGTTTTCACCTATAACAGCCCAATGACCGGGTTTACCTAGAAGGGTGCCCCATTCAGATGGTCGGACGAGTGTGAGACGAGCTTTCAGAAGCTCAAGACAGCTTTGACTTCAGCACCGGTATTGGCATTATCATCAGATTCAGGTTCTTACACGGTGTATTGTGATGCATCCCGTGTTGGGCTCGGAGCAGTATTGATGCCAGAGGGCAGGGTAATTGCATATGCATCTCGGTAGTTTAAATTTCATGAGAAGAATTACCATGTTCATGAATTAGAGTTAGCAACCATTGTTCACACGTTGAAGATTTGGAGGCGCTATCTTTATGGCGTGTCGTGTGAGATTTTCACGGATCAACGCAGCCTTCAGTATTTGTTCAAGCAGAAGGATCTCAATTTGAGGTAAAAGAGATGGTTGGAGCTATTGAAAGACTATGATTTCACCATATTCTATCATCCGGGAAAGGCCAATGTGGTGGTCGATGCATTGAGTAGGAAGGTAGTGAGTATGGGCAGCCTTGCGTTCATTCCAGCCAGTGAGAGGCCGCTAGCCTCAGATGTTCAGACTTTCGCCAGCCAGTACGTGAGGTTGGATATTTCAGAGCCCAACCATGTTTTAGCTTGTACAGTCGCTCGGTCTTCCTTGTTTGAGCGTATCAGAGATCGGTAGTATGATGATCCTCACTTGATGGTCCTTAGGGACACAGTTCGACACAGTGGTGCCAAGCAGGTTACCATTGGAGATGATGACGTTTTTAGCATGCAAGGTCGTGTATGTGTTCCTAATGTTGATGGGATTCATGATTTGATCCTTGAGGAGGCTCACAGTTCTAGGTATTCTATTCACCCGGGCGCTGCCAAGATGTACCAGGACCTGCGGCAACATTATTGGTGGAAGAGGATGAAAAAGGATATAGTTTCTTACGTGGCGCGGTGCTTCAATTGTCAGCATGTGAAGTATGAGCATCAGAGACCGGGTGGTTTGCTTCAGCAGATGGAGATTCCTGAGTAGAGGTGGGAGCGTATCACTATGGACTTTGTTCTTGGGCTCCCACAGACCCAAAAAAAGTTCGATTCCATGTGGGTTATTGTGGATAGGCTGACTAAGTCATCGCACTTCATGCATGTGGCAGTTATTTTTTCTTCGGAGCGGTTGGCAGGGATTTATATTCGGGAGATCGTCCGTCTTCACGGTGTGCCCGTGTCTATCATTTCTGATCGAGGTACGCAGTTTATCTCGCACTTCTAGAGGGCAGTGCATCGTGAGTTGGGTACGCGGGTTGAGTTGAGCACAACATTTCATCCTCAGATGGACGGGAAATCTGAGCATACTATTCAGATCTTGGAGGATATGCTCCGCGGTTGTGTTATAGATTTTGGAGAATCGTGGGATCAGTTCTTTCTCCTTACAGAGTTCGTCTATCAGGCAAGAATTTCGATGGCTCCTTATGAGGCATAATATGGTAGACGGTGCAGGTCGTCAGTTGGATGGTTTGAGCCGGAAGAGGTTTAGTTATTGGGTACAGATTTAGTGTAGGAGGCCTTGGACAAGGTGATGATTATACAGGATCGACTTCGTACAGCTCAGTCCAGGAAAAAACGTTATGCCGACCGTAGAGTTTGTGATGTGGTATTCATGGTCGGGGAGAGAGTGTTGCTTTGAGTATCGCCCATGAAGGGTGTCATGAGATTTGGAAAGAAGGGCAAGTTGAACCCTAGGTATATTAGGCCTTTTGAGATTCTTGATAGAGTGGGAGAGGTGTCTTATAGACTTGCATTTCCTCCAGGGTTATCATCAATTCATTCAGTATTCCATGTGTCTATGCTCCGGAAGTATCATGGTGACCCGTCCCACGTATTAGATTTCAGCTCTGTCCAGTTGGACAAGGATCTGACTTATAAGGAGGAGCCACTAGCCATTCTAGACCGGCAGGTTCGTCAGTTAAGGTCGAAGAGTTATCCTTCAGTCCGAGTGCAGTGAAGAGGTCAGCCTGTTGAGGCAGCTACTTGTGAGTCCGAGTCGGACATGCGGAGTAGATATCCCCACCTATTCGCCAGCTCAGGTATTTTTCTATGTCCGTTCGAGGACGAATGTTTGTTTTAAAAGTGGAGATTGTGATGACCAAAAGGGTCATCTAGTATTGTAGGACTCTATTCTGCATAGCCTTAAAAATCTTCCTTTTACCCTCCTTGATTTGTGTGCGCAGTCCGGGAAAAATTCCGGAAAGCCTTTAAGGGGAAAAAATTTGAAGAAACAATGTTTTTTGGCCTTAAAAAGGATTTTTAGTTGACTTCAGTCAATGTTTTGAGAAAATGGATCCAGACCCGTGTTTTGACGGTCCCGGTGGGTCCGTAGTAAAATATGGGACCTAGGCATATGCCCGGATTCGAATTTCGAGGTCCCTAGCTCGAGATATGAATTTTTGACTAAAATTGAATTACAGAAAATCAATGATTTTAAGGAATTTGTTGATGTTCAACCTTTATGGTATCGGGCCTGTATTTTGGTTCCGGAGCCCGGTACAGGTCCGTTATGATATCTGTACCTTGTATGTGAAATTTGGTAAGAATTGGAATTGATTTGACGTGATTTGGACCTTCGGTTGAGAAAATCGTAAATTTAAAGTGTTCTTAAGAAATTCATAGGTTTTAGTGCTAAATTCGTAGTTCTAGGTGTCATTTTGGTGATTTGATGGGGCGAACAAGTTCGTATGATGTTTTTAGACTTGTGTGTATGTTTGGTTTGGAGCCTCGAGGGCTCGGGTGAGTTTCAGATAGGCTACAGAGTGAAAAAGACTTAGAATGAATTGCTGGTGTGTGTTCAGGTCTGCAGGTCTCGCATTTGCGAGGCCTGGCTCGCAAATACGAGCCTCGCATTTGCGATGATGTGCCGCATTTGCGAGCAAAGAGTTGGGATGAGTAGGTTCGCAATTACGAGGAAAGTACCGCATTTGCAGAATGTGTTGTCGCATTTGAGACAAATCGATCGCATTTGCAATAGCTGCAGAAATGCAAAGATTTCGCATTTGCGATAATTCTCTCACATTTGCGAAGCTCGGGTCGCAAATGCAACATCTCTAGCTGATGGGTCTCTGCTTAGACGGGATTTTTCTCATTTTTAAACATTCCCAAACACTAGAAACCCCTTAGGCGATTTTTCAAAGGCAACTTCTTCCCCAAATTATAGGTAAAGTGATTCTTAATTTATTTATTTCAATATTTCACTTCATTTTACAAGATTTCAACCTAGAATCTAAGGTTTTCATGGTGGAATTCGGGATTATTTGGTAGAAATTAGGTATTTCAAAATTTGGGGATATAAACATCAAATTGAGGTCGGATTCCAAAACCAATTATATATCGGGGCTCGGGGGTAAATGGGTAATCGGGTTTTGGTCCGATTTCAGGTTTTGACCAAGTGGGCCAGGGGTCAATTTTTGACATTTGGGGAAAAACTTGGGAACTATATAATTGTGCATTGAAATTGATTACCTTAGCGATAATTGATGGTATTAAGCAAATTATGACTAGAGGAAAAGCGGGTTGGAGGTGAATTCTAGAGGAAAAGCGGTACTTGAGCAGTGAGTGGCCTGCAGATTGAGGTAAGTGTTGTGTCTAACCTTGGCTTGAGGGATTAGGTATTGTTGCCTATTTTTTATGTGTTGATTGCTGAGTACAAAGTATAGGTGAGGTGACGAGTACCTATGTGTTATTGTCGAGTCCTAGCATGCGAATGGGTCTTATTCTTGTGATCGTTGTATTCCTTGTTCGTATTATTCAAGCTTAGACTAGATATTCTTTATGTTGTCATTGTTTTCGTTGTTTGGGTGAGGAAGAGTGTAAATCATGAAGGGTGATGCCGCGCCATTGCATATTCGTTATCATTATCATGTGAGGAAGCGTGTAAAGCACGAAGGGTGATGCCGTGCCATTGCATATTTATTATCATTATCATGTGAGGAAGAGTGTAAAGAACGAAGGGTGATGTCATTCCATTGCATATTCATTATCATTAACATGTGTGGAAGAGTGTAAAGCACGAAGGATGATGTCGTGCCATTGCATATTTATTATCACTATCATGTGAGGAAGAGTGTAAAGCACGAAGTGTGATGTCGTGTCATTTCATATTCATTATCATCATTTCTGTCATTTATTATAGTGAGGATGAAAGTAAAAGGACGAAGGGTGATGTCATGCAATTGTTTATGCTATGTTTCTAATATTTCTATTGGTGTAAAGNAGTCTCGTCACTACTTTGTCGAGGGTAGGCTCGGCACTTACGAATACATGGGGTCGGTTGTATTGATACTGCACTCCACACTGTTCTGTGCAGATTACGCTACTGGACCGAGTTGATCCGTATGGAGTTGCTGACTTCAATCCCACAGGAGACCCAAGGTAGATCTGTCGGCGTTCGCAGACCCTGGAGTCCCCTTCTAGTTACTTCTGGTTACTTTCTTTATTTCGAAAACAGTTGTATTTTTCTTCAGCCAGTATTTTTAGTAACTCTCTTAGAAGTTTGTGAATTGTGACACCAGACTCTGGGTAGTTGTATATGAATATTTGGATTATGATGAACTCCCACACTTCTTTAAGCTGTTGCGTTTTAAATTATTGTTATTTAGCGAATTGTTTAAATATTTGTGTATTAAATCTCTAATTGTTGGCTTGCCTGGCAACTGAATGGTTAGGCGCCTTCACGGTCTCGACGGTGGAAAATTCGGGTCACGACAAAAGTAGTAAGTTCAGGTGGTTCGAAACAAGCGGAGATGGCCTAAAGAGTGATGAAAGAGAAGAGATTAAGAGATTTAAATACTTAGAAGAACTGATGAAGATAAAAGTAAAGTTTGATTCACCAAAAAGAAGCCATATGTATAGATATGCGGTGACGGTTCGACGACACTAGTGACTGACCGCCCACTGACGTGCATTAATGGTTTGGAGAACTGTACCGACGGGAAGTTTCGGTCACTTCCATCGCTTATGTCATGGGGATGACATCACTGTCTATCGAGGTCATAGAAAAATCGAGGCTCAAATCGTTTCTTATCATTATATTCTAAGAAACGAGGGGACTATCTGTATACGGCAGAAATCGGTGCTACCAATTTCACTATTTGATCGAGACTAGGACGTTGCATCGAAGAGCTGGGACTCAAAAGTCCGAAATCGAAGCCTCTTTCTAGATCGAAGTCGGTATCAACCAGAAGGGATAAACTTCGAGTAATATCGGGATGGTTTAGTAACGGAAAGAGTGAAATATCCGTGATTGGTCGGGGATCGTAGCCTGAATCTCGGAACGGATCAAATCACTAGCGGTTAATCGGTTGTTTATACGATTTTCTTTTGTAATTAGAAGTATACTATAATTAAGATTCCTCTACTATATCAAGAGGAATTCCAGTCATTTTGTAATCATCATTGTTCACTGAGAAAATGTTGTACAATCGTTTCTCTCTTGCCTAGTGCTCTACTTACTATTCATCAGAATTATTCTATCTTAATCGTTCCTGTACTACTATCTCCTCGAGAATATATTCTATCGAGGTCGAGGCTCAGCTTGCATAATTAGTCTGATTTATTTTACAGTTTAATTCAGCCATTAACTCACTTGTTTATCAATTGATATTTGGTGAAATCAAATATCCTTAAAACCACAATATAAATTTAATTGTTATCCAATTTTTAGGGTAAACAATACCAAAACCAAAGTTTATCTCAAACAACAGATTTATAGAATTCTTCATAGAAATTAATAGAAAAAAACGTTATTAGTGAAATGGCTGGTTACTTGATCCACTCAAAGATTCTTATATCACATGGAGATCGAAGAGCTACTGTATAGTTGATTTTGATACTAACAATTATCTATAAGAATAGTTACCATAAATCATATCCTTAAATTATTTGGGGTAATATCTCAATTAATTTCAGGCTGTTTTCTGTCATGGTCTTATCCATATAATTGTGGAAGCTTAAGAATATATCCTACAAATCTCAGTGAGACAACTAGCATCAAATAGCTAGTATCAAATTTCAGAGTGTATCCTACTCATGGATGTAGCTAGGGTGGCGGAAGAGGTTAGAACCTCTTTGTTAGAAATTTATATATATATATATATATATATATATCGTGTTTATTTATTTTCTTATTTTTTAAATTTCATTAGTAAAATCCTGACTCCACCAGTAATTCTACTGATATCAAAGAATATCCTAGTTATCATTCTTCAAATTAAATAAGTGGCAACTCTCATGGGAGAGTTCAAATATTTCGGCGGACTTGTCGCCTTATTTCTTCTTGCAAGCAATTATGCCACTTGGTTTCATTTGATTTTGACAACCCTTCCTTCAGAATCACAACTGAAATACCTCCATCCATTTAAAAGATAACTAGAACTATTTAATTGGCTAGATTACGACTTAACAGAAGTACACTCTAAGAAAAGTCAGGCAAACAAGCAATACCATACCAAAACCTAATGATCCTCAACAAGGAGGATATGACATATGAGCCCCTTCAAAAGTATGGTTTTGAAAGACATATTTCCCTTCATTATTTCAGGTAATTAGTTGAATTAAATTTGTTTTTTTCCTTATCAAGGGAAGAAAATATTTTTTAAAACTTTTTTTTTATTTTCCTCACTTTATTCCCCACTCTCACCAATCCACCCCACACCTCCACACCCATCCACCTAACCTCATTTCATCCCTTCTTTCCAAAAAAGCTTTTTTTTCGTCACCATCCACCCTATTTCTCCCTCCTCCCTCCGAATTTTTTTTTGTAATTTCAAATTTTTATTTTTTCGTTTTTCTGCACCACCCACCCCCACTCCATCCCCCCCCCTCACTACCCCTCCCCCCTCTCGAAAGTTTATGGCTTCATATTTATTGTATCTAAATTATTTATGAATACTCTTGAGAAGTTATTTTCCTTAATTTGCGTATCAAACACCAAAAAAAGAATAAGATTACTACTTGTTTTCACATAAAATATTTTTCGTTATACCAAACACACCCTTAATGTGAAACCTCTCTGTATGATATATAGTAACATTCTATATGTTTCTTACTACCTTTCATCCAAAATTTTAATATTCTTAAGAATTTAAAATAGGAAAAATTAAGTGACACAATAAACATATATATTGTTATTATTATTCATAGTTATACTTTTAGAAAATTACCATTTGTAGCTATATTTGAATTTTATAGCAATTCCACATGTAGTACTGAAACAAGAGATCAATTGTTTGGAGCTGAAATAAGAGAACAACAAGTTCTCGTAGCTCGGTTGATTAGACCGTCGCTTAGTAAGCAGAGGAATTGAGTTCGACTCTGAATGGAACATTCTATTTTTCTGCAATGTGCCTTGGTTTCGCTAAGTGAATGAATACAGTTAATGCATGTTGTATCCTTTGTATAAACCTTTGTATTTCGCTTTATTAATATCAATTACGCAGACGAATACAGGAATACGATTAATACAAGTTGTATTTATTGCGCGAACGAATACAGTTGACACATACATGTTGTATTCGTTGCGCGTTTGAATACAAGTGATACAAGTTGATAAAAATTGAACAATAGCTATAAATGGTAATTAAGCAACTATAATTCCGTATAATAATTAGGCTCTATACTGTAGTACTTTATCAAAATTCTCTTTAAAATATCAGTTATGGCAACACGAGCTAGAACGATGTTCCATTTATTTAGAGCAAATGGCAAACGGGGGCTATAATTTGGTTAGTTTCAGGCCCAAACCTGGCCTGTTAACAAGTTTATTACTTCTATCCTTCCAACCCCTCCTCTTGTCACTTCAAATATATATAAGTTATTAATTAATTTAATAGTACTATAGTTTTAGTGTTTCTTATTCTTTTATTATTACTTTCTTATTTTGTAACGATTCAATCGGTTGTTTTGTGTATCAGTTACTCGTTCTTCTAAATGAAACTTCCTGTAGCGGCTTATTATGATTTATGACTTGCGGGGACGGGTGGTTCGGGATTCGGAAGCGTTTAGAGTGGTATAGGAACACTTGGTTCCTTAAGGTTGGCATTTAAGGCCAAAGTTTGACTTCGGTCAACATTTTTAGTAAACGACCTCGGAATCGAGTTTCGACGGTTCCGGTAGCTTCGTATGATGATTTCGGACTTGGGCGTATGTTCGGAATGGGTTTTGGATGACCCGGGGGCGTTTCGGCGCCCAATATAGAAATTAGAGTTTCCTTAAGTTTGAAATTTGGTTTGGAACGTGTTTTTGTGTTATCGAGGTCCGAACATAATTTCGACACTAGGAATAGTTCCGTTATGTCATTTATGACTTGCTTGCAAAATTTGGTGTCATTCCGAATAGTGTAGGTCGGTTCGGCGCATTGTATACGAATTCTAGAACTTTAAGTTCAAAGTTTGATTCAATTTGATTTTGGGGTCGAATTCTTAGTTTCGTTGTTGTTTTTCACGTTCCGTAAATTCGACCGAGGCCGTATCATGAATATAGACCTACCAGTGCCTTTGGACGGGGTCTCGAGGGGCTCGGGTGAGTTTCAGACTCCTGGGAGTTAAATTCAAAAACCATTTTTTTCACTGATTGGTTTCCTTCAGTGCGATCGCGGGTGCAATGATGCGATCGCATCGAAGGAGTTGGCAGGGTGTGGGAAAATGCCATGTGCGATCGCATGGGCTTGTCTGCGTTCGTACATGGGTGATTTATAGCCTGGCCCAATTTTGTTCTCTGCGTTCGCACTCCCTCCCTCGCGATCGCACATGCCCAGCCCAATTACTCTCCGCGATCGCAAGTTTCTTTGTGCGATCACACAGTAGACTTTTCAGGGGTCCTGGCAGTTGACTTGTGCGATCGCACACAAGGGGCAGTTGGGCAGTGTTAGACTTAAACGAGACAGTCCATTTTAACCATTTTTCTTCACTTGTGGCGATTTTGGGAGCTTTCAAAGAAGCGATTTCACCTAGCAACTGAGAGGTAGGTGATTCCCATTATAATTTAAGTTGAATACTTGAATTTTTATGTAGATTAACACACTAATTAGTGGAAAAATCATGGGTTAGAGTAAAAATCTAGGTTTTATGAAAATTTGAAAAATTACCACGAAATTTGCCATGGAATCATACAAAAAACCAATATATTAATGATCTTAAGGTTATGGGTAAGTGTTTCCTTCAAAAATTTCCGGAATGCGAGCACGTGGGCCCGGGGGTGTATTTTGAGATATTGCAAAGTAGGCTAAATTGGTTAACTAAATAGGGAAATTTCATACTTTTGAGCATGAATTGTTATATTTGTATAACATTTGATTAGTTTTGAGTCCTTGGGTGACGAGTTTGGAGTTTTCGGGCGCGTTCTTGACCCGGTGAGTAGGTTCAACACAAGGTGAGTCTCCTTTATAACCTTGTAAGAGGGAATTGTCGCCATAGGGCTACGCACGCACGAAGTGACGAGAGTCCATGCGTAGCTACTACTATGCTATGTTGGGTAGTTCTAGGACTCACAAGCATGCTTATATGTGCCTTACATGTTCCTAAATGCATTTTTGAGTTGCTTATTATCCTTGAATTGTCATGAGAATATTAGGAAGTTATGTTGCATATTATATTGCTTAAGTTCTTGCTTCAAAGTATAATCTCTGTTAACTCCTTAAATATTGATAATTTTATGTATGTATGTGGCGCCTGTCACATGTGTGATTCATGAGCGGAATAGCACTACTATTATGTCAACCGCGTCACATGTTCGATTAGCTAGCGGGGTAATAGATGCATCTATGGTTCGAGCCATTCGACCCTCGGCAGTGCATTATTTTCGCGACGTTTCAGTCGTACGCTTCCGGCCTATTATGTGCNCGTGTAGAAATATACCTTAGACCATAAATGCATGAGATGAACATCGCGCTGATTAACAGTCCTTGAGGGTAGCCATGATTCCTCGTTGATAGAAGTATTATAACTATTTTTAGCAGAATTAGAACCCATATATCTGAAAAGAGGATCCTCACTTATATGTAAATCACCATATTGCATGACATGGGAGCCTTCTACTGTACCATTATTTAGAGTTCTATTACGAACCTGAGAATGATAAAAACCATCCAACGAGGTTTATTAGGAAAGTTGTTGTGAAACTAGTCAATGAAGAAAACATTTATAATTTAAAAGAATTAATTAACAACTACTATATGATATTTGAAACTTTGCAAAATGAAATGTAAAAATATTTTTGAATGATATGATGTACTAATTAATTAATAATGGTAATATATTATTGGAAAACCTGTTCATCTATTATTACTACGATGTTTGTCTTACCAGCTGATACTGCTTCTCCAAAGTTTCAACTTGCCGATCGTGCAAATCACTGGTCATTAGTAGAACAAGTGGGAATTAGTTTTACATATAATAACTAGGATGCTTGACAATCCATCATTTCAATTTAATAATCATATATGTTTCCTTGGATTCCTTGGAAATTTACGATTTTGGTCCCAATAATAAACCTGGAGATATTTCTTTATCAGGATTGAAGAAATTAAAAACTAGGAGTCAATCATTCGAGTTTTTTGGGGGTCACATTTTGGTCGTGCCATTCCCTTTTCTATCTTGGTTAATAGAATTTCCTCGTCCCTAGTCATTGCACCCTTTTTAATTATTCTATTTACATACATCAATTGTTTTGTCAAAAATAAAACTTGAAAACTTAGAAAGTCTAGCTGGCGAGAATATAGGAAGTTTCACATTTCACCACTTAAGCAACAACAACAAGTATATATTGTTTGATTCTTTAGGAAAATTTTAAGTAGTGTTTGTCCTGATAGTCCATAGTCTGGACAGTTACCTCTCGTCCTTCGTCTAAGAAAACGCAAATGAAGGCGTGTAGGTGAGTAAATTACTCAAATGGTCACTCAATTATCTCCTAAAGTTACTTTACTTTCATTCGTAACAACAAAGTGAAACTATGCCTATTGCACTCAAAACGTCATTCAACTAAATTTTTCAAATTATACCTATTTTACCCTCAAAATTATAAACATTTATCTTTTTTTGTATTGGAAGAACTTCAATTTAAAATATATCTTCAGAATTAAAGAAAATAAATGTTGTAAAATATATATTCGATGCACGTAATATAAAAATAATTACTCAAATAAAGGTATTTTATAATATATATTATATATTCTAGAAAATTATGCTCAATTATATTCTATAGGTAAGAAGGGAAAAATCATAATATTAAAAAGTTTAAAAAATAAAATAAAAGGAAGATAAATATTTATAATTTAGAGGGTAAAATAGGTATTTGATAATCCAAAATTTGGAAAATTTAGTTGAGTGACCTTCTGAGTGCAATAGACATAGTTCAGTGACTTTGTTGTTACAAACGAAAAAAAAGTGACTTTAGTAGATAATTTGAGATAATTGAGTGACTATTTGAGTAATGGACTCGCGTGTAGGTGCACTTAATATTATGTGGTGATTGTAATTACTTTGAATAAATTTTTCATTTGTATCACCCTCAACAACAGCATCATGATATTTCTTTGTGTTTCCAATTTTTGCAAATGGAAATAATTAAGAACAAGCAGACTCTTGAAAAGCTAATAATTAACATACCTATCCTCCAACCAAGAAACACTGTACAAGTCTCCTAAGCATTGAAATTCATCACCTAAAGGAATACAGTAGGTAGCCCAGCTGCCCTCGTCAGGGTTTGATGCTGTTGTTACGTATATGTTCAAACCTTTTGGGAGAAGACCATCAAACATACTTCCTGACTCACAAGCTTCCATGTAAAATACCTAATTAATTAAACATCCCATCCACATAATTAATTAACACAAAGTTATATACAATATGTGAGATCTATCTTAGTTTCGTTTTTACTAAATTATCATTAATGCTTGTTGTAGATATTACGTATAATTACCTTATATAAATAACTCAATTGAATAGATATGAAAACATGAAACAAGGCCGGAATGTTACCAATTTTGAATATGTCCCAAAAGTGTGCTTTTTAATCAGGACTCTGTTTAGATCGTCGGCATAGACATCATCTCCACTAGGCATACCTAAAAATATATATATATATATATAACAAATGAATGAAAAGTATTCATATACATACGGATATATCATAATTAATCATCAGTATTATTTAAAATCTTAAGAAATATATGATGGTAATTAAAGGTGAAACTGAAGCATAGTAATTAAGACAAACCAATAAGGCCAGGAGCACCGTGATCAGCGTAGTAGATAAATATATAATCATTTGGACCATTTTCCACAACCTTCCCACTGCCCCCAGTTAGAGCAGTCTTGTTTCCAAGGATAACAGCGAATAAATTGTCAGCATTACAATCTTTTCCTGTGTAATCCTATCTCACAAGAACAAATAAAAATGAAAAAAAAATATATAATGAAACATTAGATATAAGTAATAATATCTTGACAAATATAATATTACACACATACACACACAAAAAGAGTACGTACCTTGGGTACTCCTTTATAAACATCATGGCCGTGGGGACTATTGATGATGACTCCAGGTCTGGGATTGTATTTATTATAAGCAATATCGTCGTACATGAATACGATGATGTTTTCATCTTTTAGACCTCCTTTCTTCAGTAGTTGATATGCATGGCATACATCCGCCTGAAATAAGAAATTAATTAGAAAGTCATTAGGCGTCATGTACTAATTGTTAATGAGATTAATGGATTAGTAATAAAATATTAAATTTGTAAGGAAAATAATTGTAAATATGACCTGGTGTCTGTAATTATCCCACCCATTTGATCCAGCTACCAACACAGCCCATTTAGTTCCAATCGGATTATCATCTTCAACAATACTTTCGAACAAGTTACGACCCTCAGCAGTACAAACTAGGACAAAAAGTGCAACTAGGAATGACACAACACCATTTTTTCCAACCATTTTTCACACACTAAAAATAATTACTTGGAGTATTTTGCTTTGATTAGTGAGTTGATCCATTTGGTGTGAGAAATATTAATTTATAGAGCTTTCTAATAACCTACTAATTGTCTCATTCTACGTGTGGACATAGACCCCGTAGGACGAAGAGTTTGTTAAATATTTCTATATTTGTTTTTTTCTTGAGAAGTAGTGTTACCCTGTGGGGTTAGTCTAATCTAATAATAACAATTCATCAAACATAGCAAAGATAGTTGTTAGAATAAAGAATATTAAAAACAATTCTTACTCTTTTTCAGAGAATCTACCTACTTATTTGAGAAAACGACATTACATGTGAGATTATGTAATTGTGTATACATAAGTTTAAGTAAAACCATCGTGCTTCCTATATTATATTACTAATTCTCATTTTTGTCTCCTTTTCTTTTAGAAATTTTTTGAAACCATTTAAATTCGCAAATTGATGACCATACGGCAATTATTAATCCTTAAATTCAGTGTAATTAGTTAGAGAATAATGGAGTAATAAAATCACCAAATTTTGGTGTATGGCTATCGACTTACAAAATAATTTTACGACTTGCTGTCGGAACTTATTAAAATAATTATTAGTTTATTTATTTAACTAATTTTCGACGGCAAGAAAATTTAGTAAATCCATTTATTCAAGTGGATAGGAACATGAAATACAATGCCTCTAGTTATAGGCATATACATTGGCGAACTCTGGAGAAGAGCAATCCCCATTATGGCGTATGGAGATACGTAGTAGAAATTATGGCCATTATGAATATTTCTATCTGAATAAGGAATGCAAATGTACATTTACAATATTCATAACAAAACTCCTATATTTTTGTAAAAAGAATTTTATACTACTTAAAGAGCAAAAAGGCATCACATTTAGTTGGAAGATTAGGCAAGGAAAATACAATAATATTCTGCACTAAAAGGAATCAATTGCAAATGAAACCCTAAATAGTGTCGTTGTTATGTGAACTGATGTCAACTTGCACACATGATCAAAAACAGATCACTCAAACTTTAATCTTGTCTAACAAGAGAAGTTAAGATTTCTTGCTTCCTTATGTCACTAACGGATCGTGTGCAGTGCAATTATTCATTCACTAACAAAATATAAAGATGCCAAGAAAATTGTTACAAAACTAGCTCCATGCATAAATGGATATGTTTATCCTTAAAATCAGATAACCAAGATATGTGATTTCACTTGGCACAAACTGAGAAATATGTAAATTGATACTAGAAATTGACAGTAAAAATAAAGCAAACCAAAATGATATGCGATTTTGGCCCTCGAGCTAGGTTGCCCTCGAACCAAATGAGTATGCTATTGAAAGTATGAATCGAGCGACAGATCAATATATATGCAAGTTTAAGAGAGAAAATATAATATATTGCTTTGTTCTGCGTGAATGTGATGTGTTTACAAATGATTAGACCCCCTCTTCATATAGTAGAGGAATTTTGCTTATGGTACAATTCTAAATACAGAAGGAAATTCCATGATTGACAAATTAACCGGTCTTGACTTGATATGTGCCGAGATTTCCGCCACGATCCTTGCCCGGTCGTCGATATCTTGGCTTTCCGTTATTTGACTCAGCAGGCTTCCTTCGATATCGCTCGATCTCTATCCCGCTCGATCTTGATCTCGATCAGTCCCTGAATCACGAGCTTGGCAATCTATCTTCGTATCATGGTCCAATATAACATGGGGTCGAAACTTGGCATGCCGCCCTGGTCTCGATTAACCATACAAAAAAGGACAAGCCCAATTTTGACCGTATACAGAATAAAAAGACAACAAAACACAAATATTATATATTAAGAACAAAAAATGAAACTTGCTCTCTATAAAAATATACATTAACTTTCACAGGGTAAATTTGAAAGTTACAACACCCGTTTAATGTAAAAAAGAATATTGAAAAGTGTATATTACGTTTTCATATATAACACGAATTTACTAACTTGTCGTTATCACATCATGTCATTTTTGCAAGAGAATTCGTGTTTCCTAGGTAATCTTTAACAGCAGATGGGAGTTACCCAATCTCATGGATAATCTCTATTTGATTGCTCACCCAAACAGATATTAGTGATAGTCATATCGAACCCGGAACTCAGCATTATATGACAACAAAAACTGGACCATTTAGCTCTTCTAGAGCTAAAACAATAACAATAACAACAATTCAGTAAAATCTCACTAGTGAAGTCTGAGGAAGATAGTGTGTACGCAGACNCAGCATTATATGACAACAAAAACTGGACCATTAGAAGAGCTAAAACAATAACAATAACAACAATTCAGTAAAATCTCACTAGTGAGGTCTGGAGAAGATAGTGTGTACGCAGATCTTACCCCTATCCCGAAGGCGTAGAGAGGCTGTTTCCGAAAGACTCTCGACTCAAGAGAACAAAAAGACAAAAGGAGACAATTTAAGTATCACCACAGAAATCATAAGAAAAATAGGAACAACATGAAATCCAGAAGAAAGATGCAAAGCAAAAGCGATAGCTAGTAAATAAGTCCGGCACTGAAAAGCGAAATAGTAAGACACGACATTGCCACTAGCGATCTTAGACAAAACCCCTACCAGACTAGACTCACAACTGTACGAAGTAAGTCAAAACTCACAACTGTACTAAGTGGACCTTTAGGTTTTTACTTATTTGTTATTATGTATATGTGCATGATGATCTTTGCCAATCCTGTACACTGGCTATTTTCCTAACTCTGTCAATATGTGACTGCCTATGTGCTAAGTGTTGAACCTGTTTCTAAGTCTTTACTAAGCTTGTATTTAAATCATGTGACTTGTTCGATTATCTGCTCTATATGCTCACTTTGGTCATGTTTGTTTAAATTGTAATTTTATCCCTCAATTCCTGTCTCTCAATCTTGGTTCACTCTCTTTCACTTTTTACGTGGGGTCTTTTGAGTTCTCATTCTTAGCCGGCTGAAAGCCAAGGCTACTTAGGTTCTATCATTTTACCTCCCTAGTGTGAGTACTGCTCAGGGTCCTAATTGAGACCCTTGTGAACTCTAACACACTAGGATCTGGTCCTTAGTCATTCCTTGAACGTTCTCTATTAACCTCCCTAGTGTGAGCACTACCCTGGGTTCTTGAAGCCCTTGGGAACTCTGACACACTAGGGTCCTGGTTCCTTCCTAATTGCTCAACTCTGCCTTTTTACCTACTGGTTGAATCAATTGGTTTCGGGATGCTTTACATAAATGAAGATTTGACTTCTGGACTGTTGTAAAACTATATGGGTATGAGAATGAAGGCCTGGCCAGGCCGGGTATATTTTTGGGCCTGTCTTAGGCTCACTATAGCTATTCTGTAATTCTGGAATTTACTTCATTCATTGGGCTTGTAATAATGTTGTAATAACAATTGGGGTGTTAGTAAAATTGGGAAAATGGATTTATTTTACACTTGCATTGAAATGGGTAGAAATCCTGCCTATAGGTGTTTTACTTTGCTCAAATATGTGCTGCTATTGTGTGTGTTAGATGACCTGCCTATAGGTGTTTACTTTGCTCAATTATTTTTTGCTACTGTGTGTGTTAGATAACCTTCCTATATTTGTTTAATCCATCTAACATATTTTGTTTCTACATGTGAGATATCATGCCTATAGAAAATTAAATGACCAATGTCTCAATGTGTGCTATAGAATTCTATTAATTCACGTGCTACCTAATCTGCAATTTAGAAATCATGCATATAGGGTTAATTGGTTAATATGTTGTTGTTCACTTAATAAACATGCCTATAGGATCTAAAATTAGTCTTAATTATCTATTATATAAATCATGCCTATATGGTCTGAAATAAGTTTAAACCACTGATTATCATGCTTGCTTCCTTTAAGTTCTAATGTTGAACTCTCAATACCGTGTCATTTCCACTATTAGAAAGCATGCCTATAGGATCCAACTAAGCAATTATGAATATTCTCCTGTGGTTAACATTGCCAATTACTGCATAAATCACCTAGTATCATGCCTATAGGTTTAACCTCTTATAGTCTATAATCAATAGGCAACTGCGTAGTCACTTAGAAATCGTATTTAAAAATGGTACCTCGCGTATGAAACTGTCTACATATTAAAATCCAGAATCACATAGAGATCATATCTATAGGATTTAATGGCTTTAACTTGTCTAAAATCTGCAATTGTCAAACGCCAATTTGTTTGCGTGCATTTGTTGTCTAAGTGCAGAGGCTAACTTGTGCCCTTATTTGCTTTTACATGAAAGTCCAACTTGTTTTGTTTGTCCCCTAGTTTTAAAATTTTTGAGCAACCTAAGTTAAGTCTAGAACCACCCAAGATAGAGGTCCAAACGCCTCCTGGACTATACGTATGGGACGGGTAGTGCACGCATAAGGTACGATTTAGAATCAGTTAGTGCGCTTTAGGTAAACAACTTAAAGACACCAATCGTGTAGTAGGAGATGATAGTCTTTACCCGATGAATAATACGAGTAACACCCCACCTCGAGGGAGTTACGAAGTATTAGCTATGTTGCACGGGGTGATCCTTTAGGATAAAAAACTTAGGACCCCCCACCTTGCCTAAAAATCAATTATTTTATTTTGTTTGCCCAATTTTATCTTTCCTCTTTATTTGGACTAATTCATATAATTCGAGTTTGGCCGGGTCCCACAGTTGTGGACCTCGAAGAGTGCCTAACACCTTCTCCTCGAGGTAATCTGAGCCCTTACCCGATCTTTGGTGACGCAGAGCTGGTTAAATCAGAGTTATTTTCAAATAGGTGTCCTAACGCACCTCAAACCCATTAGGTGGCGACTCTCTCTTTTAACCCCTCCTCCTTAAAAGAGTTTTCACGTGTCGAAACCTGATTTCGCGAGAAAAAGGGGCACAACAACATGGCGACTCTGCTGGGGATATTTTTAGGCTCTTACTATAGCAAACTTGGTCTATATGAATTAGTCTTCTCTTATAAGTGTGTCTTTATTGTTTTTACTGTTACATGAATATCCCTCTCCCGTTTCCCTTTTATTGCTACTTGTAAACCTTTTTTCCATTTTACCCTTTATTTGAGTTTGTATTAATATGCAAATCTTGTATACCCTTGCTCCAAATCATTTTTAAATTTGCTACATCATGTCTCTCCCTACCCCTACCCCCTTCGTTTGCTTTATTACAATTTTTTCACATTGTGCGAACTAACTTATTCCTTGTTTTTCTTTATTTGTCTTCATCATAAAAAAAATACTTGACAACGTGTTGTTTTATCTTTTCATATTGCATGCTCCACATCATATTCCACTCGTGTGTAATGAATACCATAGCGGCATTTGATGAGTGTCCGCGATCTTCCTAAATCTCCCTTTTAAATTTGGAAAGGCTTATTTGCGGTAAAACTAGTCGATCAGCAGTGCAATCTACGGTTTCGTGCCTTTCCCTCTCATGTTTTCCACTTGAGGGTACCGGTCCAGACTCTTCTAGAAACCCCCACTCTAATATTAATTGTGGGTGCATCATGTCTAAACCTAGTATGGGTTAGAATGTTGTCTGCGTAATAACTCTCTAAGGTAAGCCTTGTCTAAAGCCCGCCGGGATTTTCATAATCCCAATGGGTACAATCATGATATGTGCATTATTTGGAGAAAATGCGCCAATATGCTAATCATTAATGTGTAAATAGTCAAATCTGAAGGGGGAAAGGGCTAACTTTATTTATTTTGCAGAAATGAGGCACGAAGTCCCCAAGTTCGGCATGGTTCGAAGTATCCCACCTTGTTGCTAGATTGGTGGGAAAATCTCTCGCCAAGTGAAAAAAACTATGTGAAAAGAGTCCTCGGTAATTTACCTTCCTTGTTAGATATTCAGCCAAACAATGTACTGATTGAGGCCGCTACTATGTTCTGAGATGAGAAGAGGGCCGTCTTCTGTTTTGGTGATATAGAAATGACTCCCCTTCTAGAGGAAATAGGAGACTTTGCTGGGCTCCCATTGGATAGCCCTGGTTTGTTGGTACCAGAAACTCATACTTCTCGAAGCTTTCTAAAGATGACGGGCTTCAACAAAAATGATGAGTTAGTCTGTTTGAAGAAATCTTACATACAATTCGATTTCCTTTACGAGCGTTATGGTCACAACAAGTCCTATCGCCTCTATCATGATGACTTTTCCATATGTTCTTTGGGTTGGTCTCACCGCCGAGTCTTTGTATTCATTGTCTGTTTTCTGGGGATACTGATATTCCCGATACAAGGATAAAGGATCCACATTCTCTTAGCTATGGTTACTAAGACCCTAATGGAAGTAATCGAGGGGAAAACTTACATTATTGTCCCAATGATCATGGTTGAGATGTACCGAGCCTTAGACCGTTGCAAAAAAAGGATATATGCATTTTGAGTGTTGCAATCTGTTGCTGCAAATATGGCTGTTGGAACACCTTCAAAGAGAAGAATATTGTCAAGAGTTCCCGCGGCGACCATGGAATGACCACATAACTTATCACCATCAGAAGAGAATGAATTTTATCCAGACAGGTTCGCACAACCGGGAAACGCTGTGAGCTGGGTACACTTATTTAGCAATTTGACTGATGACAAGGTCCATTGAATGTTCGAATGGTTCCCTAGTAGTGAATTCATCATCAGGTCAAGAGATGTTCCTTATCTAGTGCTAATCGAACTAAGGGGTATCTATCCTTATGCTCCTATCAGAGTCATGAGGCAAGCTGGGAGGAAACATGTCATACCACGAGTTTCCAAAATGGTTCATCACAAAGCAGACTTCCAAGAGAATGCCATTTCATTCAAGTTCGAGTCACAACACATGTGGCATCAAAATATTGTTGTGGAGAAAGATACTATCGATCTAGATCGATATCATGCCGGACACGTGTACTTCTACCCATCATGGTTGGTCTATGACATAGAGGGAGAGGTCAAGCCAGAGGTTGATTTGAGAAATAGGGTCATAGACGAAGCTGCTGAGGCACAAGTCAAATACAAGAGGTTGCGAAAAAGGGTTTCCGAAGGCCAGGCATTTGGAACAACATAAAGTGGACATGGAAGCAATCAATGAATCACTACTAAATCAATAGAAGGTAGGAGTATTTGGAGCAGGGTTTGATGGAACTTGAGGGAAAGATGAGGAAAAGGGTCTCGGATTGTCAGAACGCAGAAGGCAATGAAGGAGGGCATCTAGAAAGGGCATATCTTTTGTTGGACGTGCGCGACCTGATGAATCTGATTGATGGGGGCAAGAAGGCCAAGCTTGTAGAAGGTCCCTCTGAGACCGAGTAGATTAGGATTGATATTTACTTATTTTAGAATCGATTTAGAATTCGATTGTAATAAGGCAAATGCCAGTGACTCTTTATAATTATAGTCGTTTTAGTAGGGATTCGGTCTATTTATCATATTAATGAAATGATGGAGTTATCGGCATTGAGTTTTCTCCAAATCTATATATCAACAGGCCTACCTCGAGCAAAATGAGGTCTCCCAAATTAGGACGCGAACTTACAATTCCTCAATACGTGTTTAAATACTGAAAATATCTTTCTAATATTCCTTACTGACTTGTTTACCTTTTGATTTTCTTCTTTCTTTGTTTATTCCCATCCTCTAAGGTTGGTTTGTTCATACTGGCATCATCGACATATCATACCAGATCTAGAGGTCCTCCACCTCCTCCTCCTCCAAGTGATCCTAAGAACAAAGGAAAAGCTAGGATGGACGATATGAGTGGTATCAGGAAAGACAACGGTACACATGTAGAGAATGTTGAAACTTCGGATGGTCGGAGTACTCCAGCACAGAATGACTTGGTTTTGCGGTTAGAGAAAAAGATACTGGAGTGACAAGGGGAACTTGAGCAGGTTCGTAACTTGGCAAACCTTTCCCTCACCTTGAATGTCCCCGACATCAACCAACAAAATGCCCAAAACCCAAAACCTCCTCAAAACACACAAAACCAGCACCCATAAAATCCTCCCGCACCTCATCAATACGCCACGCCTCCCTAGAATCCTAATCCTCCACCAGTAGAAATTCCTCCACAGCTCCAACATCATCCAACCCAGTACCCACAAACTACCACCTACCGCACTCCTCAAAATGCACCACAACCTACGCCTGATCCCCAGAACTCAACCAATGATCACCAATACACCCAAATCCCTGGAGTCCACCAAAGTAACCCCATATACGTAGAAACTTTACCCCACATTTCACAACAAACCCCGCACACACCAGAATCCACCGAGAGGACTTGCTCATCAAGAACATGGCAGAGGAACTTAAGAAGCTTACAAGTCGAGTCCAAGGCGGTGAAGGTGGTAAAGACATCGAAGGTTTGAACTATGAGGATTTATGTATTCAACATGACGTAGAACTTCCAGAGGGTTACAAACCTCCTAAGTTCGAAATGTTCGACGGAATAGGTGATCCAAAGGTGCATCTGAAGACGTATTGCGACAATCTCGTAGGGGTTGGTAAAGATGAAAGAATTCGCATGAAGTTATTTATGAGGAGTCTCACTGGAGACACCCTATCCTGGTATATCAGTCAAAATCCAAAGAAGTGGATTAAAACTGGGTAAGCATGGCGTCAGATTTCATGGATCGGTTCATATTCAATACAAAGAATGCACCAGATGTCTTCTATATCCAAAATCTCAAAAAGAAGCCAACAGAGAATTTTCGCGAGTATGCTACTCGGTGGAGATCAGAAGCTACAAAGGTAAGGCCCGCATTGGAAGAAAAGCAAATGAAAAAATTCTTCTTCCGAGCCCAGGATCCGCAATATTATGAGAGGTTGATGGTTATTGAAAATCATAAATTCTACGACATCATCAAATAGGGATAAATAATAGAAGAGGGAATCAAAAGCGGGATGGTAACAAATTTTGAGGCATTACAAGCTACAAACAAAGCCTTGCAGTTAGGGGGCATATCCAAAAAGAAGGAAGTAGGGGCTGTGATGGTAGCCCAAGGTCTGAAATCTCCTCTCACATACCAAACACCTCCACCACATATCAGCCTTCACCTCCCAGATATCAACAACTCGCCACCGCTTACCATACTTATAATACCCAGCCAATATATTACCACTCACCACCAGCCCGCCAAAACTACCAAAAACCCAGGCCAAATTTCGACCGTAGACCACCAAATCATACACTCCTATTGGGTAACCCATTGATCAGTTATATGAGAGATTGAAATTTGCCGGTTATGTCACTCCCATTCCCGCTGTTGCCATGGAAAATTCCTCTCAATGGGTCAATCCAAATAAGACATGTGCCTACCATTCGGGCATGAAGGGTCACACTATTGATGAATGTCACACCCTGAAAGATAAGATCCAGATATTGATTGACAGCAAGGTTATACAGGAAAAGGAGGCTGCACCTAATGTCCGCAATAATCCCCTCCCGGATCACAGGGGCGAGGGGGACAATGTAATAGAAACTGATGAAGAATGAGATCCGGAATGGGCAATTGGGCTCATTCGAGAAGGGGTTGATCCCAAAAAAACTACAGTCACTCTCACTCCTATTGTGGTATGGATACAGTCACCGATCGAAGTTGAGGTAGCCGCACCGACTCCATTTGAAGTTGAAGTAACAACGCCCTCGGCCATGCCAACTCCATTCAAAGTAGAAGTGACCCCACCATTCACCATAATGGTAGAACCTACACCATCCTTTAAGTCCAATGCTGTGCCCTGGGACTATACTGCAAAAGCGAGAAGGAAAGGGAAGGGTAAAATGGAAGAAACCGGTGCAGCTATGACCAGAAATGGTAGGGTTTACACGCCTGAGCATTTGAGGGGAACAAGTAAAGAAGCCGCTTCCAAGCAGCCTATCATTGAAACCAGCATGGATGATCTCTGGAGAAACGTGCAAGAAAGGGAGTATTTTATGGTTGATAATTTGAACAAAACCCCTGCTCAGATTTCTATTATATCACTACTACAGAATTCTGAAGCACATAGGAATGCATTGATGAAGGTATTGAACGAGGCTTATGTACCCAACAACATTACTAGTGGAGAGATGGACAACATGGTAGGACAAGTGTTGGAAAGCCATAAGATCACTTTCCATGTAGATGAATTGCCGCCAGAAGGGTTGAGCCATAACAGGGCGCTGCATATCACAGTACAGTGCAAAGACAAATTTATTGCCTGGGTCTTGATAGATGGGGGTTCAAGTCTCAACATCTGTCCGTTGACTACTTTGAAGAGGTTAGGTAAAGGTTTGCATGTGACACGAGCAGGAACTATAAATGTAAAAACGTTCGATGGGTCTCAAAGGGACACAATTAGAAAAACCAACCTCTATTTACAAATGGGTCCGACCTGGTTTGATATTGAATTCCAAGTGCTCGACATATCCGCCTCATACAATCTGCTGTTGGGACGACTTTGGATACACGCCACTAGTGCTGTAGCTTCCACTTTGCATTAGGTTGTGAGGTTCGAATGAAACCACCAGGAAGTGATCATTCATGGAGACGGGAGTAGCCCCATCTACACCAACCAGATTGTTTCGATTGTAGAAAATAGAACGAAATTGGGTGGAGAGACTTACCATCGTATTGAGCGTGTTAAAGCGATCGAGAAGGATAAATGGTGGAGTAGCAAAATAGAGAGCATATTGGGATGGGCAGGATATGAACCTGGTAAAGGGCTCAGAAAGAATCTTCAGGGTATTGCCAACCCAATATAGTTAAAATTTCACGGCACAACCTTTGGACTCGAATATCAGTATACCTTGCACGAGTATCAGAACTGGTCTCCACCATGGCGTGGTCCTTATTACCCTCTCGAGAAGCCGATACCGCATCTGAGCCAATCCTTCCATCAGGCCGATATGATGTGGGGATCTGAAGAAAATGAAGCGCTAGCTGGTTTAAGGAATCTATTCTTGGAAGATGAAGATATGGAATACAATGTAATAGTTGAGGAGGAGGATGAGGAAGTCCTCGTCATCCATACAGTGGAGAAGGAAGTTGTTCTCAAGAACTAGAATGCCACACCATCAAGGGCCCGCCGAGTTCAGGGCATTACTATTTCTTATCTTGNTTCCATTTCCAATTCATCTACACATGAAATAAACTCCATTAAGCACATAACAAGTGTAATTTTGTCATTAATGCTCATAAAATGTAAGGTATATCACATGCTAAACCATGCAATTTAGTCTCGCATCATGAACCAACAACTGTGACATGTAATAATACAACGCAACATAAAGATAGTGACTTAGAAGAAAGAGAAGAAGAGGATATAATACCTGAGAAAATATTTAGAGAAGTTGAAGATTTTGAGAACAATCCTAAGTCCAACCTGGACGAAACTGAGATAGTCAACTTGGGAGATTCCTAAACAGTCAAAGAAACTCGTATAAGAATTCACCTGTCACCATCAGAGAAACAAGATTACACATGTTTCCTAAAAGAATATGAAGACATTTTGCATGGTCTTATGATGATATGACTGGTCTAAGCACATCACTAGTGTCTCATAAACTACCTACCAACCCAATGTGTCCGCCAGTTAAGCAGAAGCTCAGAAAATTCAAGCCAGATATGAGTTTGAAAATCAAAGAAGAAGTCACCAAGCAGATCAAAGTTAAGGTTCTCAGAGTGGTTGAATGTCCAACTTGGTTGGCTAACATCGTTCCAATTCCAAAGAAGGATGGGAAAGTCAGAGTATATGTCGATTATCGGGACTTAAACAGAGCAAGTCCTAAAGTTGATTTTCCACTACTAAACATACACATACCGATCGACAACTGCGCCAAGCATGAACTCCAATCCTTTTTGGATTGCTTCGCGGGATATCATCAGATCTGGATGGATGAAGAAGATTCCGAGAAAACTGCTTTTATTACACCGTGAGGGGTGTACTGCTATAAAATGATGATGTTTGGCCTGAAGAATGTTGGGGCCACTTATATGAGAGTTATGACAACTATTTTCCATGACATGATACACAAGGAAATAGAGGTATATGTGGATGACATTATTATCAAATCCAAGAAGGGCACATATCACATAGCAGACTCGAGGAAATTCTTCTATCGGCTTTTTGGAGGTACAATTTGAAATTGAATCCCACAAAATATGCCTTTGGAGTCCCTGCTGAACAATTATTAGGATTCATCGTCAGCCGCCGAGGAATTGAGCTAGACCTATCAAAGGTCAAGGCCATCCAGGATTTGCCACCTCCAAAGAACAAGAAAGACGTGATGAGTTTCTTGAGGCATCTCAATTATATCAGCCGCTTCATAGAACAATCGACTATGATATGTACGTCGATTTTCAAAATATTAAAGAAGGATGCTGCAACCAGTTGGATCGAAGACTGCCATAAATCTTTTGACAAAATCAAAGAATACTTGTCCACACGGCTAGTCCTGGTCTCGCCAGAACCTGGTAGACCAGTATTACTCTATCTCTCCGTACTAGATGGGCTTTCGGTTATGTCTTGGGATAACACGATGATAATAGAAGGAAAGAACAAGCCATATATTATCTGAGTAAGAAGTTCACACACGGTATTCATTGTTGGAACGCACATGATGTGCTTTGACCTGGATAGCTAAGAAACTGAGGCACTACTTCTGTGCCTATACCACATATCTCATATCAAGGATGGATCCTCTGAAGTACATCTTTTAGAAACCCACGCCTACAGAGAAGCTAGCAAAATGGCAACTATTGTTGAGTAAATTCGACATCGTCTATGTGACTCAGAAGGCGGTTAAGAGACAAGCATTAGCAGATCATCTTGCAGAAAATCCTATAGGAGGAGAATACGAACCACTAAAAACATATTTTCCTGATGAAGAAGTATCATTCGTAGGATAAGATATCGCCGAAGCCTACGACGGTTGGAGAGTGTTTCGATGGAGCCGCTAATTTCAACGGAGTGGGTATTGGAGCCGTTTTGGTATCAGAGACATGTAAACATTATCCAGTATCCGTGAAATTTAGATTTCTGTGCACTAATAATATGGCGGAATATGAGGCTTGCATATTGGGGCTCAATTTGGCCGTTGACATGAATATCCAGGAATTACTGGTAATTGGTGATTCAGATCTTCTGGTACATCAGGTGCAGGGAGAGTGGGATACAAAGAATACCAAGATATCTATATAATGTTCAAGAGATGATGAAGAGGTTCACGAAGATAGAATTCAGACATCTCTCGAGAATCCAGAATAAGTTCGCAGATGCACTGGACACTTTGTCCTCCATGATACAACATCCGGGCAAGAAATTCAGTGACCCCATTCCGGTAAGGATTCATTATCAGCTTCCTTACTGCAATCATGTTGAAGAAGAAACAAATGGGAATTCATGGTTCCATGATATCAAGGAGTACTTGGCAAAATGAGAGTACCCGGAGCATGCAAATCATACTAAAAAACGCACGCTCCGAAAATTGTCCAATCATTTCTTCCAAAGTGGAGGAATTCTGTACAGAAGGACTCCAGACCTAGGGTTATTACGGTGTGTTGACGCCAAAGAAGCTTCCAAACTACTTGAAGAGATACACGCTCATGAATGGTTTCATTTTATCCAAGAAGATACCGAGGGCAGGTTATTTTTGGATGACTAATGGAAACAGACTGCATCATGTATGTCCATAAATGTCATCAGTGTCAAATACACGCAGGTATGATATGGGTGCCGCCAAATGAACTCAATGCAATGAGTGCACCTTGTCCTTTTGCTGCTTGGGGAATGGATGTCATCGGACCAATCGAGCCCTCCGCTTCAAATGGGCACATGTTCATTTTCGTGGCCATAGACTACTTCACAAAATGGGTTGAAGCTGCATCCTACAAAGTTGTAACCAAGAAAGTCGTCGTAGATTTTGTCAGAGATCGTGTTATTTGCCGATTCGGGGTGCCGAAATCCATCATCGCCGACAACGTCGCCAACCTCAACAGTGACTTAATGAAATCTATGTGTAAAACCTTCAAAATCAAGCATAAGAATTCCATAGCATACCGGCCTTAAATGAATGGAGACGTGGAGGCCGCTAACAAGAATATCAAGAAGATATTGAGAAAGATGGTAGAAAATCACAAGCAGTGGCATGAGAAATTACCATTTGCCTTATTGGGATATCGTACCACAGTCCATACATCGACCGAGGAAACTCCTTTTTTGCTGGTCTACGGTACTGAAGCTGTCATTCTCGCAGAGGTTGAAATTCCTTCCTTAAGAACTATACAAGAAGCTGAACTCAGTGATGCAGGATGGATAAGAAGTTGGTACGAGAAATTGACCATCATTGATGGGAAAAGAATGAACACAGCGTGTCATGGTCAACTTTATCAGAAAGGAATGTCCAGAGCTTTCAACAAAAGGTCAAACCTAGACAGTTCGTACCGGGGCAGCTGGTGCTGAATGGATATTTCCACATCAGGATGAATCCAAAGGAAATTTTCACCCAATTGGCAAGGGCCCTACATGGTTCACAGAGTACTAATAGGAGGAGAGCTCACACTTTCAAAAATGGAGGAGAGATTTGGCCAAAGCCTATGAACTCAGACGCAGTCAAAAGATATTATGTTTAGAATGATTGTATTTCTTCATCTGATGTAATTGAAATACGCTTGACCTGATTCCCGTCTAAGAGGGGATACATAGGTAGCCCTGTGGGTTCAGTCACAATTCAGTAAAATTTTCATTTTCCCCACAATCACAAACTAGGCAGAATTTTGAGGAAGACCCTCAAAATTCCGGAGCATTTCCAGCCCACGTCATCACATTCAGAACGGTCGGAGAATCGCCTAAGTAAACTGGGGCAGAATTTTGAGATGGACCCTCAAAATTCCAATACAAGGAATTCGCAATGTCTCCAAAGTTTCACAGTCACTGGTTCATCTAATTGATATTACATATTTTCTAAATAACTACATTCATCATATGCACGCGTATTTTTTGAAAACTTTATCTGATGAAACAACCAGATTCTACCCATGGTGACTGAAGCAGGATTTCGGTACCAAGCAAGGCAAAGAAAGTAGGCAAAGTCACAAACCAACCTTTCCCGTAAAACTCACGATTTTCATTTGGATGCAGGAACAAGGAATATTCACAAATACGTGCACACCTCAGAATCACTATCTTCATAGCCACAAAGCTGCCAAGCGCAAACATATTTCCAGCTAAGAAATACTCTACTATTACTTATTATCTTCATTTCCCTTGCATGAGACTAAGCATTGTCTCCATCATGCATGAGGCTAAGCCATGCCTCCTCAATTGCATAAGGCTAAGCACTGCCTTTCCCTTGCATGAGACTAAGCATTGTCTCCATCATGCATGAGGCTAAGCCATGCCTCCTCAATTGCATAAGGCTAAGCACTGCCTTCCTCTACATGAGACTAAGAATTGTATCCATTTCGCATGAGGCTAAGCCCTGCCTCCTTAATTGCATAAGGCTAAGCACTGCCTTTCCCTTGCATGAGACTAAGCATTGTCTCCATTTTGCATTAGGCTAAGCCCTACCTTCTTAATTGCATAAGGCTAAGCACTGCCTTTACCTTGCATGAGACTAAGCATTGTCTCCATCTTGCATGAGTCTAAGCTCTGCCTCCTCAATTTCATAAGGTTAAGCATTGCCTTCCCGTGGATGAGACTAAGCATTGTCTCCATTTTGTATGAGGCTAAGCCCTTCCTCCTTAATTGCATAAGGCTAAGCACTGCCTTTTTCGTGCATGAGACTAAGCATTTTCTCCATTTTGCATAAGGCTAAGCCATGCCTCCTTAATTGCATAAGGCTAAGCACTGCCTTCCCCTGCATGAAACTAAGCATTGTCTCTATTTGCATAAGGATAAGGCCTGCCTCCTTAATTGCATAAGGCTAAGCACCGCCTTCCCATACATGAGACTAAGAATTGTCTCCATATTGCATGAGGCTAAGCCCTGCCTCCTCAATTGCATAAGGCTAAGCATCGCCTTCCCCTGCATGAGACTAAGCATTGTCTCCATCTTGCATGAGGCTAAGCCCTGCCTCCTCAATTACATAAGGCTAATCACTGCCTTCCCTGGCATGAGACTAAGTATTGTCTCCATTATTGCCTGAGATTAAGCATTGCCTTCCCCTGCATGAGACTAAGCATTGTCTCTCCTTTCATAACCACAAATGCTATGCTCTACCACGGGGCTAAGCTCTGCCCCCCAAAATTACACAAGACTAAGCTCTGTCTTGTTTTGCTTCGCATAACCAAGCATCATGTCTTTGCATCTAATGGGCTGAAATATCGCCATTTTGTCCGAAGGCGTCATAGTCCGAAGGCATCATCCTCATAGCCGGAAGACACCATGCCATGGCCTGAAGTTCTCTCAATATTGCACATCATTATTCAAAGGAGCATGGTTCAGAGGCACCATCCTCATGGCCCGAGAACATCATTTCATGTCCTGCGAATCCCCTATGTCACGATTCATAGCCTGGGACATCATGGTCTAAGGACATCATCATCACCGCCCAAAGACGACCTCCACGGTCCAAAGGGAATTTGCATCATGTTTAAAATTCTCTCAATAATCCATATATATTTATATGCATCGTGTTTTAAGTTTTGCAGATAACCCAGGAAGTAATCGTTCTCCTAACGGGAGCAATCTTCGCTCCAATTTCCATTCACATCCTGCAGTTATTTCAAATGTAACCAACCACCATCCGTAACCAACTCCCATCTGATAACTGTTCAAATATCCATAACCATTCCAAGGTACATCCATTCACAATTTCTATCTCGTCCTATCTAGAAAAGCTTGTTCGTTCCTATAACAACTCCATCAGCTTATTCCACCGTTGGATCCAAATCTACACACGACCTGATTCCCGTAAAACAAGGGATATGTAGGCAACTCAGAAATCGGTGTTCGGCCTATATTTTTTCAAATCACCACATTCTGTCAATATCGGTCAACATTTCTTTACCCGACAATTCTTTCATCATTCCCGAGTAAAGAGGAGCTGTTGATACCCAATTTTTTCTCATATTTTAAAAATATATATATATATGTATATGCGTCAACATTTGATTTATAAGCATACACAAGTATTTTTCATAATTTTCCATAATTTTTAAAGACTTTAAATCGATTTATTACTATATTTCATTTTATATATATCCAATAATTATCCTCCAAATTATTTTTATGATGCTTTAATCATCTAAACTTATCATTTATACCAACATGATGTTTTAAATATTTTTTAGTGCATTTTTTATAATTATCTTTGCATTTTAGGGCTAATTGCACATTTTAAAATAATAGCCCATATGCATGTATAATTACATTATTTATGCAGAAAATGACTTTTTATATTTTTATAATTTTAAGTAATTATTTTTTAAATTATTTTAATGCACAAATGATATTTTTGTTGGTTATTAATTACTTTTATAAATTATTTATTTATTAAATATTGGGTATTTAAAAACTAGCCTAAAAATCCACCTATTTTCGGACTAATTATTGGCCAAAAATCTAACACCCTAGCCTAAATAACTCCCAGCCCAATCAATTAAACCAACCCGACCCAAGACCCCAGCTAATCGTGGCTGTTGATCTCTGAGATCAACGGCCCACATTATTCCCTCCCTTCTAATTACCTAAACACCCCCTAACCCTAACCATTCTACCACCTGCCTCCCCTAAATCCTCTATACCCTCTCTTCTTCTCTGAGAAATCCTAGCCGCCGCCTCTCAAAACCCTGCCCTAATCCCTCTTCTAATGGGAATTCCCTCTCTTCTACTTACAATATTTAGTATGTTTCCGCTATTGATTGATTCTCCATGGTATTACCTAGTACTTGCCTAATCATGACAAGTATTACCACTCTAATTCTATCTGATTGACTCCTATCTCTTGAATCTGGACGATATTCCGTCTATACATGTTTATTCTACACCGTGTGAGTCCGATTTTGTTTAATTTTATTGATTCTCACTTAACCTAAAACTAGGGTTTATATATTTTCTTCAAAATTGGTTCAAGTCTTTGATTTTGAGTGTTATCTTGTCTATATTCGTCCTATTATGTGTGAGTTTGATTTTCTTTTGCTTACATTATGCAGACTTTTCCCTTGCCTTAAAAGTTAGGGTTTTCAAATCTTGTTTTTTCTTAATTAGTTCGATTCACTAATTTTGGTGCTATTTTTTTCTCTATTCATCTTTGTGTGTTAATATTTTGTTTTTCCTAAAATTAGAGTTTACTTATTTTTTCCCTAAATCCAATTTTATTTGATTCTGCATCATAATACTTCCTTATTTGGTTTGATTTTACAATCTTCCTTATTTACTTGTTCGGTCTCTGTCACTATATAAACCCCTCCCCATTTCCCTTTAGGACAGACTTGGAATCGCTAGAATCTCATTAAAAATTTAAAGCTTTACTCTGTTATTTCTTCATTATCCCGTTTTATACTTTGGTTCTTGGTCTGCTGAAAGCCAAGGCCACTAAATTCTAGGTTTTTGCTTCTCGTTGATGTTCAGAACACTGTGGACTTTTATTCTTTCTTGTATTTTCGCTTAACTAGTGAGTTACTGAACCTTTGTAATTTTGTTCCTATGTATCTGCAATTTGCATATGTCTTCATTTCTAGAGTTCGTTAGGTTAATGAGTTTTCTGGGTTGTTTCATGTGCGATTCTGTTTATTTTACTCCAATTTTTAGGTTTCATTAACATCTAACTTCATGATGTTGATAGCTCAAAGCATGTCTAAACTTGATTCGAGTAAATTAGATTTTTCTCAAGTCTAATTAACCAATATGTTATGAACTACTGCTCTATATGACCTTTGCACTTGTTAGCATCTGTGGTGTTTAATTCTGCTTAGGGTTGTTCATTAAGTTATTTGAACATGCTCCATCTGCATAATTTGGACTTCGTTTAGTTAATTGGTCTATTAGGTCAAACCTGAATGCTTACACTTACTGTATGACATGAGTTTATATTCCCTTTCTGTTTTGAATCTCTATAATGGTAATCTTGCATATGTAGTATGTTTTAACTCTATGTCAAGATCCTATTCTATCAATCATGACTAGTTCCCAGTTAATATACCCCTCAACATGTTTTGGCACACTTGATTCACCAGTAGTTGTCATAATTTGTGCTTCCCTACCATGTCTAAATGTTGTTATCCTACCTAATGTGAAGTTAACATGGCTATCTTATGACACTGTGATATATGCTTAGAATAATGTGGACCTTTAGGTTTTTATTTATTTGGTATTATGTATATGTGCATGATGATCTTTGTCAATCCTACAAACTGGCTATTTTCCTAACTCTGTCGATATGTGACTACCTATGTGCTAAGTGTTGAACCTGTTTATGTCTTTACTAAGCTTGTTTTTAAATCCTGTGACTTGTTCGATTATCTGCTCTATATGCTCAATTTGGTCATGTCTGTTTAAATTATAAGTGTATCCCTCAATTCCTGTCTCTCAATCTTGGTCCACTCTCTTTTACTTGTTACCTGGGCTCTTTTAAGTTCTCATTCTTAGTCGGCTGAAAGCGAAGGCTACTTAGGTTCTGTCATGTGACCTCCCTAGTGTGAGCACTGCTCGGGGTCTAATTGAGACCCTTGTGAACTCTGACGCACTAGGATTTGGTCCTTAGTCATTCCTTGAATGTCCTCTATTAACCTCCATAGTGTGAGCACTGCCCTGGTTTCTTGAAGCCCTTGGGAACTTTGACACGTTAGGGTCCTAGTTGCTTCCTAATTGCTCAACTCTGCCTTTTTAACTACTGGTTGAATCAATTGGTTTTTGGCTGCTTTACATAAATGAAGAGTTGACTTCTGGATTGTTGTAAAACTGTATGGGTATGAGAATGAAGGCCTGTCCAGGCCGGGTTTATTTTTGGGCATGTCTTAGGCTCACTATATCTATTCTGTAATTCTGAAATTCTGCAATTTACTTCATTCATTGGGCTATTAATAATATTGTAATAACAATTAGGGTGTTAGTAAAATTGGAAAAAGGGATTTATTTTACACTTGTATTGAAATGGGTAGAAATCCTGCCTATTAGTGTTTTACTTTGCTCAAATATATGTTGCTATTTTTTGTGTTAGATGACCTGCCTATAGGTGTTTAACTAGCTTAAATATGTTCTGCTACTGTGTGTGTTAGATAACCTGCCTATATTTTCTTAATCCGTCTAACATATTATGTTTCTACGTGTTAGATATCGCGCCTGTAGGAAATTAAATGACCAATGTCTCAATGTGAGCTATAGAATCTATTAATTCATGTGCTACCTAATCTGTAATTTAGAAATCATGCATATAGGGTTAATTGGTTAATATGTTGTTGTTCACTTAATAAAAATTCCTATAAGATCTAAAATCAGTCTTAATTATCGATTATAGAAATCATGTCTATAGGGTCTGAAAGCAGTCTTAACCATTGAGTATCCTGCTCGCTTGATTTAAGTGCTAATGTTGAACTCTCAACACTGTGTCATTGTCACTATTAGAAAGCATGACTATAGGATCCAACTAAGCAATTCTGAATATTCTCATGTGGTTACCATCGCCAATTACTGCATAAATCACCTAGATATCACGCTTATAGGTTTAACCTCTTATATTCTATAATTAGTAGGCAACTACGTAGTCACTTAGAAATCATATAAAAATGGTACATCCCGTATGAAACTGTCTGCATATTAAAATCCAGAATCACATAGAGCTCATGTATATAGGATTTAATGACTTTAACTTGTCTAAAATCTGCAACTGTCAAAAGCCAATTTGTTTGCGTGCATTTGTTGTCTAAGTGCGGATGCTAACTTGAGCCCTTATTTGCTTTTACATGAAAGTACAACTTGTTTTGTATGTCGCCTAGTTTTATCATTTTTGAGCAACCTAAGTTAAGTCTAGAACCACCCAAGATAGAGGTCCAAACGCCTCCTGGACTATAGGTATGTGACGGGTAGGGCACGCATAAGGTACAATTTAGAATCAATTAGTGCGCTTTAGGTAAACAACTTAAAGATAGTAATTGAGTAGCAGGAGATGATAGTTTGTGCCAGCTGAATAATACAAGTAACACCCCACCTTGAGGGAGTTACAAAGTATTATTTATGTTGCACGGGGTGATCCTTTAGGCTAAAAAACTTAGGACCCCCCACCTTGCCTAAAAATTAATTATTTTATTTTATTTTCCCAATTTTATCTTTCCTCTTTATTTGGACTAATTCATATAATTCGAGTTTGACCGGGACCCACAGTTGTGGACCTAGAGGAGTGCTTAACACCTTCTCCTCGAGGTAATTTGAGCCCTTACCCGATATTTGGTGATGCAGACTAGTTAAACCTGAGTTATTTGCAAATAGGTTTCCTAATGCACCTCAAACCGTTTAGGTGGAGACTCTCTCTTTTAACCCCCTCCTCCTTAAAATATTTGTCACGTGTCGAAACCTGATTTCGAGAGAAAAAGGGGCGCGACACTCTTCTTACTTGGAGATAAAAAAAACAGTACATCGTTGCTTTATCTTTCGCTGAGGTTGAATATAGGTCCATGAGACGGGTGGTAGCTGAACTTGCCTGGCTCACCAGGTTAGTAAATGAACTTTCTGTCACCTCCATTGTTCCAGTTCCTATCCACTATGGTAGCTAGCCTGCCATTTATATTGCCTGGAATCCTGTTTTCCATGAACACACCAAAAACATGGAGTTGGATTGCCACTTTGTTCGTGAAAAACTTCATGATGGGCTTATCTCCCTATCTTATGTCCCTAGAAAATTGAAGTTGGCGGACATGCTTACCAAACCTCTTCCTTGTGTTACTCACAAGTTTATCTTGGACAAGTTGGGTGTGGTGAACCACCCTCCAACATGAGGAGTGGTGTTGGAGTTATATTATGGCCACTTGACTATTTCTGTAAGTAGCTAATTATTTGTATTTCCTAATCTCCTTCTATTTTTTTTTATAATTGATTAGACCTATATGTATGTGGACTTGTATATAAATGATTAGTGGTTCCACTTGGAGACAAAGTTGCCTATTTTTACACAGAAACATTTCTCGTCTCTTTCTTGAACCTTCTCTGTCTTCTTCTTCATTGAGTTTGTGCTTATTTAAACAATTTCAACATAAAGGAGGAGTCCTTGTTTCATAGTAGTTCTTTTTCTACCCTACCACGTCATCCAAAGAGTATGTGTACAGGGCAATGGTTGATTTGCATTAAACGTTATGGGTGCTTAAGCACCCATTATTTTTTAGTAGAAAATCCAGTTAAAGAATGTTGAGCACTCAGAACCTAAAAATTCTAGGTCCACCTCTCTATAGATAAGTCTCTTGTTTACCTCAAATTCGGATAACAATTAAACTTATATTGTGATTTTAAGGATGTGTGATTTAATCCAATACCAATTGATAAATAAGGAACTAAATAGATGAATTAGATAATAAAATAAATCAAACCAGTATGTAAGCAAAGCCTCGACCTCGATTTGG